>JABUQX010098264.1:0-2500 GCA_015478945.1 Trachelipus rathkii
GAGTGAATGAGTCTTAAATTAATATATAATAATTAAAATCAAATGATATTTAGTCTAATAGATAATACATTAAATTTTATGTTAATGTCTTGTCTGCGTGTTGAAGGCCTCCGCAATTTTTAGTTTCTGGACTTCACATGATCCATATAATATTGTGAAGTGTTTAGAAATATTGCCAATAGTTGATTGACTGTGCCGTTTTGAAATGTTCAAAGATTTTGTTGGGATTGTAGTGATGTTGATATGCCCTATCCGACTATTCTTCGTGTAACCAAATATATGTCGACGTACAGTCTGACCTCAGGGCAGTTAAATTGGTACACAACGCGATGGTTGTCGGCAAAGCATCTTTTGTGCTAAAGGAAGATGACAGTTGCTTGGATTTATGGTATAGTCTGATTTTAATTTTTGAGGTGTCTTTAGTTTCATGAGGGTGAGAGTTCAAAATATTATGAAGGCACTTCTCTTCTTTATTATAGAAGTAAATAGCATTGGTAGTTTTGAAGAAGAAATTTACCGAAATTTTTCTGATTATTTTACTTTCTTTATTAAATAATTTTGTAAAACGTTTCATTAATTAAATTTTCAACTGAATACAGATGATCACAGTTAATTAAATTTTTTACTTAATGTAAAAAATTTCTTCATCAAAAGTTTCCAAGTTGAACAGGTTGTATGCTCTGCAAACTAAAGTTTTTACGATAGATTCTTTAAATATTGGTGGAATAGGACCCATAGTCTGCACAATAGACTCACAGTGGTCATGAATGCTGTGATACTGATTTCAACTGAATTAACATTGATTAATGTTCAGAAACATATATTATTAACCTAAGTTCCATACTAATGACAATTAACTATTGATGATCCATACATGATTCAGATATAGGGTGGCTAGGCTGCTTAATCCACATTTGCAGACTTACATGTCCAATCTTGGAAAACAAAATCCTCCGTGAAACAAACAACTTTAACCCTGTATTTTACATAAGATATGCTCGACGACACCTCACCATTATTATTATTATTATTATTATTATTATTGATATTACTATTATATATATATATATAGTGATATTTCGTTGTAGTATTTGACAGAAAATGAGTTAGGTTGGTCAGTTGTAAGGTTAATAATTAAATAGTTAGTAGATGGGAATAGCAGCATATAGCAGTTATAGCAGCAGCAGTTATATATATATATATATATAGAAGTATATTATTATTATTATTTATATGAGATACAAGCCATTATATTATTATTATTATTATTATATTATTATTATTATTATTATTACTGACATATGCTTCTTTATGACATGATTTGTAAATAACTTTAATATTTAATAAATAAGGTACAAATCAGTTTAATTAAAGAGGACATTACTGTTAAATCTATGGGATATTTAGCTTAAATTTATTACTGAGTTGATACGATGAAGCGAACAATTCATTGCTTATTACTTTAGTTATTTTTCATTCAGTTTAAGGATGAAATAGTTTATAAAGAGTATTATTATATTGTACACGCTCTTAGAATACATATATATATATATATATATATATATATATATAGAAGAGTATATATACATGTTATATATATATATATATATATTTATATATATATTAGCAGATTTATGAATATTTATGCGGTTGACTCTAGGAGCAAAAATCAAATAAATTAATGCAATGTTATTTACAATTTAAATATTAAATTTGGGGTAACTCTAACCTAACCTTAACTTAATCCCAACCTAAATCCAACTTCTAAATTTTAACGTAAACCAAACTTAACCTAAATTGACCTAACCTAATATTAACGAGTCAACCACTTATAAATGTCCTATATATATATAGCGAGTAGAAGTTATGTTAAAGACATATATATACATATATTATTATATTATATATTATATATATATATATATATATATATATATACATATATATATATATATATATATTATATATAATATATATATATATATATATATATATATATATATATATGCGTGCAAGATAATAACAACAGTGTTTTTTTTCTTTTGTGCGGGCCAAGGACTTAATTTTTGAATGAGTCTGTTTGAAATTTTAAATTAACTTATTTTCAGGCATATATATAAAAATGAAAATGAATACCAAAAAAAAAAGTGCTTGTAAAAAAAAAAATGTCTAACTGAATTTAATGAAGTGTTTTAAAATAAAGTTCTGTAATAAAATAAAAAGAAATAATTGTTGTTTTCTAACGAGACGATTTTTCTTTTCAATTTAAAAAAATGAAAATAAAAGAAACATTTTGGAGTGAGACGTCATCTCAGAAAGACGTGGGAAACAGTTTCCTACAAATTAACCAATTTTTAATGCGAAATGACATTTTTCTAATTCGTCCTTCTCAAATGATTGTGCTATTAAGGTTTCTATAATATATATATATATATATATATATATAGTATATATATATATATATAGTATATTACATATATATATATATATATATATATAT
>JABUQX010098264.1:7500-34465 GCA_015478945.1 Trachelipus rathkii
TTGGGGATCAAGACAAATCCTGGGCTCCTCAGGTCAAACGTACTTCTTGTGTTACGTACGTTGTTGACTAGTTGGTTGAATGGATCTTGTCACATACAATTTGTAATTCCAATGACTTAAAGAGAACCGAAAGATCACTCCACGGACTTTTATTGTATAGTAAAACATATTTATCAAAATTAAGATGTAGGAGCAGATGCAATTTTAAATACTCAATCCAAATATTTCATGCAATTAGAACAGTATCCCACAGTCCAGATCTTACAAATTCCAATACCACCAAAAACTTAGACGAAGATGAAAATGATGCTACCAATGTCGAACCTTGCGAAGAGGTATCAGGCGGTGAAAAACAAGACCCATATATTTTTAAAGATTCATATACTGAGCCTCATCGAATTAATCAGTCTGAATTAAATGATCTCGGCGTGATCTAAATATATCCAAAACTCAAACAGATTTACTGGCATTAAGATTAAAAAATGTTTACAGCAGAATACTGAAGTAAGTGTTTTCCGTGACAGGCAGTCTGAATTTGAACATTACTTCTCCCAGTTTGAGGAACTAGTTTACTGCAATGATGTGATCTTTACTGGAAGCTTTGAGATATATGGACGATTTTAAACAATGGCGTCTTTTCATAAACTCCTCAAAGTTTAGTTTGAAACCAGTCTTACTACACTCTGTCACTAAGTTTCCATCAATCCATGTAGCTTATGCTGAACACATGAAGGTGTCATATGAAAATATGAAACTTGTACTGAGCAGGATTTAATACAAGAAATATTCATGTCAAGTTTCTGGTGATATGAAAGTGATAGCGCCCTTATTTAGATTACAAATTGAGTACCACAAGTTTTTTGGGCTCCTTTTGTGAGTGGAATAACAAGGATAGAAAAAATTACCCTACACAAAATCAGTAGCCAAAGAAAGAGGCATTCGCTATAGGAGAGAAGAATGTAGTAAATCAGGCACATTTTTACCTGGAAAATTATCTTCAACAATTACACATACGTAAAGCTCGGTTTGATGAAGAATTCTGTTAAAGGATTGGATTGCAAGATTCCAATTTCTGAAAGGCATGTTCCCTAATTAAGTGATATTGAGATAACAGAAGGCGGAAGACTAATGAAAAATCTTTCATTTGACGAAAGTCAGAATGAAGTGAAGGTTACTGTATAAGTATCATTTAAAATGTGCTAAACAAGTAAACAACTTCTTGGGAAACGCTAAGTCGGATAACTACAGAGAGCTTGTAAATTAGCTCCTTCAAAGCTACAGAGAGTTTGGATGTAATATGTCTTTTAAAATTCATTTCTTACATTCGCCTTTGATTTTTTTCCTACAAACCTTGGCACTGTGAGTGAGCATATATAAACCTGTAACACAAGTAGGTGAAAATTAAAGAACTATCATAACTCACCATTAAATTGACTATTATGTTTGGATAATTTATTCTCAACTTCTTTACCATGGGAAATTAACATATCGACTTTCTAGTGCGGACAATACATGTCAAAAGTATTAGATGATTATAATTGCAATTTGCAGCCTGTGATATTTTCAGTTCTACAATTTACTATAGATAAGATATCCCGATAGGAAATTATTTCACGAAAACTCAAAAAACTACTATATTATGAGTTATACTTCCATTTATCTTACCCCAAAAAATAATTGATTTGGTTTTGACAGTGACATTTATTAACATCGCAATTTAGTAAATGTTGATTGACGATATTTCAAAATTTTGATTAGCGGAGCAGTTTATGTTTGAACATTTATATTAATAAATAATGCGGATAACCGATGTTTTAATTACATACATCACATATAATAATAAGGTATTCGTTTAATGGAATAATTATATTTATTTTCGAAAAATTACTATAGAAAGATACAATAGGAAATTGATAGTTACAAAATGTTATTAGTAAAAAAAGTTTATTTAATTTAATATATCTCTTTTCATATTGGTAATATAACAGCTCTATCATACCGCTCTGAAATTGGTAATTCATTTTGGGACAGACTAAATTTTCATATTTATAACATTTGGTGTGTCAATATCTTGATATTCTGCATGATAAATATCTCTTATTAATTTTAATAAACGAGTCGATTTTGTCTCTGATTATTGGAAAAAAACATTTGTTTTATCAAAGTTTAAAACCTTAAAAATAGCTCTAAAAGACGGATTGAGACATGATAAAGTTAGTTATGGTCTCCAAATTTCGTTATTTACTAACCATCTAGCCAAAAAAAAATCTAAAAGTAAAAATAACCGACTTCTCTCTCATCACATCAAATACGGTCAGGTTCATTAATTTATAGGAATTAAGGATAGATTTAACTCCGGTCTCAACTTCACATAGAAAGTAGGTAATATACTTTATTTCCTTTCTACCTTTGAATCATATAAGATATCTTACCGGGATCCTACTTGTATACAAGGTTGAATAATATATAATTTATAATATATAAGTATAATATTAATCTCTGGTAGGGGAATATATTTATATATACTATATCTGCAATAATATGTATATCTTTTATGAGTTATATATTAATATATATATATTATAATATACTATATTATAGTTAGGTAAAACTGAACCTTTCTTCTGACCTTCGTTGGTATTCGATATATCGATAAATACCGATATCTAGCGTTCTTGGATATTATCGATATAATTCGATTATATATTATATAGTTTAATATACTATATATAATATACGTTATATATATATATATATATATATATACTATAGTATATATATATTTATTATTATATTTAAATATATATATGTAATATTTAAATCTCATTTTCGCCTAACAAAACTTTATCCTAACTTAAACTTAAAAGCCCTAAAGAATCTAAACTTAATGGATTTAGAAAGCCCCAAACTAGGCCCTAATCTAATGGATTTAGAAGAGGGCGGCCACAACTAGGCCCATAACTAATGGATTTAGAAAGCCCCATCTAGGCCCTTACCTAATGGATTATGGAAGGGGCGCAACTAGGCCGTAACCTAATGTATTATGACAGGAACAAACTAAATCATAACAGAATCCCATTCTCTTAATATATAAAGGTCATGCCAATATATATATACTATATATAGATATAAGGTAATATATAATATATATATATATATTATATATAAGTCAAATATATATATTCTATCTATATATATATAATATATATAGTTATATATATATATAAACTATATAATATAATCAAGGGATTTAAGGATAATGCCTCGCAATAACTTTCAAGAACGCAATAAACCGGTCTTGCGGCTCAAATTTCCTGACCCACATAAATGTGTGTATTAGTTTCTTTAACAAAAATTAATACATCGTGAAAGAGTGAATCTTAATTTAGGCTTAGTCTTTTATATTGGCAACCAAGAAATTTTGTGAGACGAGTATATCGGCATCACAAATTTTTTAGTAAGGTACAGTAAATTTGAAATTTTGTCACAATATGCAAATAACCACTTTGTTATTCATTCTATCGCAAAATGTTTTGTTCGCAAATTCAGTTTCTAATACGGCAAAAACCTTAATAAAGTGGATTCGTCATTACAAATATCGCAAATAGGGTTCGTATAAAGATCACCATATTTCAGAGTTAAGGTAAATCCCTGGTCCCAAAGGAAATTTACACTTAACTCAACATTCTATAAGCGAGAAGTAAATATTGGGCAAAAAGGCCTTAAAATGACACTACACTTATTATTCTAAATTTCATATATTCCTAAATATTCATATGTGGAAAAATTTGGGATTCAACCTCAACACTCAGTCTATCTGTACAATTTTCTAAGAGAATGAATTCCATTATTGTTGCGCGTTAATGTTATATGGAATTAAACATATTTCACAGCCGCCTTTCTGGGTTAACGGGTTTTAGATTTAGGGGATGGGTCATTTCTGGGCGCGTACCACGATTCGGAGGAAGATGAGCTAGAATTTTTTTTTTTTGGTCAGTTTTATATATTTTTTTTTCAGTATTTAGCTCTATATATATACTAATATTTTATTTTGACCTGGTAATACGGTTATATTATTAAAGACGGGCTCTACATCACGCCTGTGAGGGTAATATATCATATATGAATATATATAATTATATATATAATTATATATAAGCTAGATTAAAAATATTTAAGATATTTATATATATGAAATAATATGTATCTACTAAATTTTTAAGATGAACCTAATAAATAATATTATAAGGCGTTAACCTAAAGTGGATATGTTAATTAATGACAATCACCACATTATCTACAGAATAAAATGAGTACTAATTTGGAAAATAATATAATTTTGTAAGTAATATTTATATATAGTAGTATATATATATAACTAGGTATTTTATTTAAATAGTACCTTATAATACTCGAGCCCTCCGAGGGTAGTATATACATATATATATATATAAAACGGTGAGAAATGTATTATATATTATGAGAGCTATAATACGTAGAGTTTATTTATACAAATCACCTACTTTACAGAGGAGTGAGAAAATGGATCAGTTTCTGAGTAATATCTAGTTATATATAATATATATATACTATATTATGAATATATATATACTATGATATATATATATATATATAATTATAAAAAACAAGGAGACAACTTTTACAAATAGAGAGATTCCGTTTAAAGTTTTTACGCGAGATACTTTTCGAGTCAATTTATGAAATTATTTTTTAACCAAAGAGAAGGAATACTTGTAAAGGTGGAGTTTGGTGTTTTTCTCGTTTTATCAATCATTTGTTCAATTGTCTTACTCAACATAGATATTGTATTATATTACAGGAGAGATAATGAGCACGCTAAGATTATTTCACAAACTTATATGAAGAATTATGTGCCTATAGTATTATATTAACATTATCATAAAATGTATATAGATAATAATTATAAATGTAAAGTGAATTAATTTGTATATTTTTTAAATATAATAAAACTTAGAATGATTATATTAAATAAATAATATACATATGTTATGTAGTTTATATATTGCGAGCCTCCTCTTTTTATTATGTTTAATTTTTATATCATTTATTTAACAGGTCCTATAAATGATGATGTAAAGCAGTATAAGTATATCTAAATATAAAGTAAAAATACGAGTGGTAACTATATAGTATTGTGAGAGTTAGTAGAATAGTGAGCGGTATGGCTAGGGGACCGACTTTTCTGATTATAATTTCTAGATTATATCATTTAAATATATTTATATAATATATATATATATATAATATATATATATATATAATATACTATAAATATAATAAGATTGTTTATCATTGAATCAGGGCCTAATCCAAAACTACTACATATATAAAAAACTTATCTAGTTGGGCTAAAAAATGGCAAATGAACTTCACTAGCACAAAAACATAGTGTTAAAAAGAATCAAATTAAGGCTTTGTAATTTTTTAATTGCGAAACGAACAGAAATAATATTAATAGGCAATTTGGTAAGTGCCGAGAAGTTTTCCAACAGCGTTAGAACCCCCAGACCTAAATGTTAGAAATTACAAAGAGACCTTAATAATTGCTTATAAAGAGCAAGAGGTAATTATTGATTCGAATATCTGCATTCTCATATATATTTACACACTATGCTTTTAAATTTATGTTACTATTTTTCTTATACATTATAACATTGATATTAAAAGCAGTTCAGTCGATGATAATAAATTCGATTTATATGTTGATCTATCTCAATGGAATAGATGCTATGATTAGGAAAAGTTGCAATATTTATCACCAGAGAGCTGTTTAAACTTGAGAGAAGTAACATATTTAGTCCTAGACTATTTTGGTGAGATACTCATACATGTAAACGAGTTTTATTAATATGTCATAATATGATCGATATTAGATAAATTGTAATAGAGCGTTAAACTTGTAGTGTATTAGCAAGTGATGTTAGTCTGTGATGGGGGTTTTGGTTTATAGGTGGCGGTCGTGTGGTCTATGTATGTGGAGTGTGTAAATGATGAAGTGACAAAGAGGTTATAGATCTAAGGTAAAATCTGTTTAGATGTTATGACCCTGATAAAGTTAAATATCTGTGGTGTTTTGTGACAATCACGGTGTAATATGCAAAATAGTATGTTTAATAAAGTAAAAATCTTATGTGTGTTGAGTGATAGTATAAATCAGTTGTAGAAGTGTAATAAATCTGTGTGTGTAATAAATTATATGTGTGTGTTATGTGTGTGTGTGTGTAAGTAATGAATCCTTGTATTGTGTGACGTGTCAAGATAAATCCCGGTGGATTGAGTATTATAAATTGATCCTGAGTGTGAAGTAAATCTGTGTGTGAGTTAGTATATAAGTTAGTTAATGATAAGTGGTCATATGGGTAAGTAATTAGGCTAATAGTGATGTGGTGTAATGAAGATTCATAGTGATATATAGTGTGTATTTGATAGTGTATATGTTGGTATTGTAGTATATGTAAGAAGATTATAAATTCTATAAATAATATATAATAATCAGAAAAGCCATGAAGTAAATAACACTAAGTATAAAAAAAATAATAAAATAAAATAATAATAATAAAAAGTAAAATATATAAATTATATATTAAAATAAAAGAAATAATAAAAAGAATAAAATTAAGAATAATATAAATAAGATAAAATAAATAAGATAAAATAAAATAAAAAATAATATAAATAAGATAAAAGAATAATTTATTATTAAATTTTTTAAACCAAAATAAAATAATTAGAAAATAAGTAATTATAAAATAAAATTTGAAAAGAATAAAAGTATCTAACATAAAAAGTATAAAAACAAAATATAAAACAATATATATAATGAGTAACATAATAGAGGATAAAATACAATCAATAAAGTGAATAGAAATATAAAGGTATTAAAACAAATATAAATAACTATAATAAGTTAAATATAAATAATAATAAATATAAAAAAGAATAATAACGAATAAAATAAAAAGTATATTTAAAAATCAAAAATAAAAAGAAAACAATAATGTTAATAATAATAATGATTAAGCAGTAAAGCAGATCAAGTAAGAGCAGTAAGAGCGAGATAGTTAGAAGCAGTATATATCGAGACGATAGAGTTAAAAGATGACAGTATGATGTAGAAGAACTAGTTTTGATAACTGTGCAGGTATAAACTTAAAGTATGATCAAATATTATTATAAAGCCCATATCTCTAGAAGTCACTTGTACTCTATGTTGTTTTAGAGCGTTAATTGAATCACCACCTTGCTAAAGTGAATTTAATCTACTTTAAAACCAAAGTCATTGTAATGTGTAACTATAGAATAACTATGGAGTTTAAAGCGTGCAGTTGAGTAAACTCAAGAGACTTTTAGAACGAGTAAAAGCGCATAGAAGTATATATACTCCAGGACTTTGAGAGAGAACAAAGTTTGATAAGAACGAGGGAATGACACGTAAAAGTTAAAGGCCTAGGTACGAGCGAGAATTACATAAGCAGTAAAGAGAAAGTTAAAGCCAAGTAAATCAGTAGAAGTTAGCAAATCCTATTAATTAACCAGCAGTTAATGCAAGCAATAAATTAACACTATGTATTATATACTCTAAATTAGCGATTATCATCACTCCCCTCCACCCGCCTAATTGATATTTTTTGGTGTATTAAAATTGGTTTACACACTCTTATGTATAATTTGCAATATTACTAGCACGAGTTATCTGATTTAGAAGATTATGATAAGTATATATATAAACTAAATAAGTTAACATTTATCATTGTATATATATAGTATATATATATATATATATTATATATATACTATATATATATATTAATATATAATATATATATATATATATATATATATATTTATCAATCATCATCAATCTTTCTTCTTCATCTACCTTATTTTTCCCCAAGACTGGATGGTAAGGTGCGTGAATTATTATTATATACAGAAAAGTTAGTAGAAGAAATATGACACAAGTCGAAAAAAGTAGCCCAGCCTTACCTCCGCTTTTAGAGGGGTACATATAGTGGGATACTCGGCCCGGACAGTAAAATCCACCCGCTAGAAGGTTCACGGGACCGTCGACGGTTCCCCTCACATATGGCAATCCCGGCCCAATGTGGGGTCATCCCCCTTGGCCCCAGGTGGCCACAACCATTAACACCTCTCACAAAGACCTGGCCATTTTACTCCTATTTATGCAGGACTTTGGTCTCCGCCCCTGGCTCAAACTCAACATCTTCATCCTCCAGACTTCCTTTGTTTTTAGCATGTAACTCAATCCACTTTTTTCTTCGGTCTCCCAGCAGTTCGATTCCTTTTGGGACACTCACCACTATACATCCACCTTAAACCAACCGACTTATCATCGCTTCCTTTCCACATGACCAAGCCATGTCAAAGTACCTTTTCACATGTATTTGTATTCACTTGCAATTTATACAATAAACAAAGCAATTAATTGCTTCTCTATATTATTTTTATTATGCGATCGGAACAGATTTATTTTGTTCATTTCTGTTCAATTCGTGCTTCACAAATGTAAGGTATCACATTGACTGTTCGTACTTGGGTAGTAAATAAATAATTTTCTTAACTGATGACAATCTTTGAATGTTAGAATACTAACCCTAACCTATATATAAAAAATAAATTTCTAAAATTAATAAAAGGTGTTAAAATTAAAAATAATCAAAATCAAGAAAGACTTTTGAAACATATAACTGTAAAAAAAATTAAATTTATTTCAGCTTTGAGACAATTTCGGTGGCGGGTTCCACAATATACAACGCCCTTTAGCGCCCTCTTAAGATTATCACATGGCTGGAACACAGGACGACATTCGTACGTTTATGATCATATCCCTGCTATTACCAAGGAGCCAATATACTACTCTGATACATTAAACTACAGGATTCACAAAGACGGGGTAGCCAGCGGGCGCATTACAAGGCATCCAAGAACACGTAGGCGGCACTCAGAAGGACTTAGTGCCATTCCCTTTACAATCCACCGAAGGATTTAATTGATCCAGCCTCCTTGGCCTGAATTTCCCATAACTTACCTGCTACAAACAACAAAAAAACTCGGTGCAATCACCATTCCCGCTTTTCGGTCGCAACATATATCATCATATATATATATAATATTATATACATATTATTATATATTATTAATTATATATATATATATATATATATAAATATATATACTTATATATATATGATAATATAATATAATAATATATATATAACGGTACCCGGTCACGGGTAGATAGGTGATCTTCCTGGGACGGGAATATATAGTGCGTCGCTACCCTGGCCGGGCGCCACCGCCGGACGGGACGGGACGCGGATTATTGCCGCAACTGCGGGGCGCACCCGCGGCGGGCGGAACGCGGCGGGGACGCCACCTTGCGGGTGCGGGTCGTTGGGCCTTAGCGGCGGAAGAGAATCATGCTGTGCCTTGGTGTCCAAAATTAAATTAAATCTAGGGGAAAAAGACATTAAAATATTAGCTTATGTTACTTTATGATTCCTATTAAATATTTAAGGGAGAAAGAAGAAAGCCAACAAACAATGCATGGTATCCTTCAAAACCCTCAGGTTACCAAGCTATGCTCCAAACGACATCGTACATCATCCCAAATGCATCATACGAGTTATACGCATAACTTCAAAGATGACGTATAGAATCAGGTTTCACCAAGATGGAACGTCCATCCAAAAATGAGTGGTGACGGTATGATTGGGTTTGGTTTGATATCACTCGAGAGGCTCGCAGGCATTTACACTGCCTTGGAGGGCTTCAAAGTTGGGGCAACAAAGTATGAGGCTTCAAAGGAATCGAATGTCATTGCGTGAGAGACAAGGCATTAACTGAGGACATCAAAATAATCGAGCGTCGTGTGGGAGTGTAACGTGTAGTGTATCTGTTGTAGTGGGTTGTGAGTGACTACACGTGTATTAATGCTTTAATTGTAGAGGCCTAGTGTGAGACGTGTAAGAGCATTTCTATAAGTGTCATAGATAAGTGATATAACAAGCTGTCATCAGTGAATGTGTGTTATAAGTGTCACTAGTTGTATCGGTGCTGCATAGTTAATATATAGGCCTATAAGTGTTATTAACAACAAAACGACCCTAGACCCCAATTAGCTAGCAAACAGCCGAATTTCTCTAGCAAGATGTATCACATTACCCAACCACAACATCTTACACAGGATGTGATATATAGCCATTCTTAACCAGCCTCTGTCCACATCCCTACCTTACGAGAGGAAAATAATCTTATCACATACCTTCAATATTTATAGGTGCTTATTCTGGGCTTCAGTAGGAAAGCTTAAAATAGACTTGAATACAAGTTGGCACATCACAGTTGGTAACTAATGTTGTAGCACTCACATCTTAATATACTGGAGCATAAATGACTTAGATTGTGTCAGCACTAATCACTATTGGCACTCACTCATTGGCAACTTCACTTAATTGAGTCATACTCAATGGCACATAGATTCAAGTCAAGAAAAATTTATGAGCACATTAATATAGAAGGGCGACGAGAATGGTGCATTCCCACTGGGTTTGGACAAAGTAGTAATAACAAAACGTTTAATGGGGGGGTGAAATAGTTCCGAGGCGATATTTGGAGGAGGTCAAAATTCCGTACCTTTAAAATATAAGCTGGTAAAGCAGGAAGAAAAACTGAAATACTGGATAAAGCTAATTATATGCGAGTATAGATTATGTTTATTGCTAGCTGTTTTACGAGGGGAGAAGAGTAGTAGTGATACCGATGTGTATTATTATGTAATGGGTACGAAAGAAGTGCGTTCGACTTATAGAAGTGAAGAAATAGTTGTGTGAGAGAGTGAGAAGTGTGATATAATGAGTGTTAGTGTACGTATTTAAAAGTGGTAGTAGGTAAGGTGTGTGTGGTGTCATGTGAATTCTTGTTCATGTGTGAAATGGTGATGTATGTGGGATTGTGTAGTGTGTGACTTGGAGGCGGAGGAGAAAGAAATAAATATTAATGTATTATAGGGAGTCCATTATAGGAAGGTTGTTGCAAGACCGTCTATACGAGTGTACCTCTATAGTAATAGGATTTATTAAGGATAACCTATTGGACCCAGGACTAGGGTCTTAGGTTCAGTCGAATATGCGTTGTACTGCTGTAGGTCTAGCTCACCAGCAGGATGTAAGACATAGCCGATAAAGTTAGTTTATGGACGAAAGGATGTTGAGATAGCGCGCGGGTGGTATAGAGCAGCAGAATGTAGGGGTCGTGACCTAGATGGAAGGTCTGTGTGATATGGCTAAGGTGTATGGTTATAATGACTATGTGTAAGTGAATGAGGTCATAGGTTGTCTAGGCTTAGGGTAGTGTTGAGGTTAGGTGTTATCGGTCTTATGATTAGTTTCGATGGTATGAAATCTAAAGGTGTTAGGGTGTACTAGGTGAGATGTCAGTGTGTAAAGACATAGATATAGGAGGATGAGGTATAGGTGTGAGTTGTACGCGGTGTAGATGCTTTCGAGGTTAGGATTAGGTGGGTATTGAATGGGTATAGGTTAGGAGAGTGAGGAAGGTCGGTAGGTATGGTCTACGTTATGAGTCACGTTAAGTTAGTAAGGCGTAGGATGGAAGTGTATGGCGAAGTTGTGAGTGCTAGAGTTAGAAGTGTAGGTAAGGTTTTTAGATTAGGTTATAGTGATAATGAAGGAAGTGTTTAGTGGTGTAGTAGGGTGTTATGGATAAGAAAGGTATGGGGAGGACATGTAGTTCAGCGCTAGGGAGGTATTGAGTGGATCTATGCGGTGCTCAGAGTGAAAGGCGGGCCAAATACACTGATGGAGTCATACACTAAGGTGAATGATGGTATGACTAGTGAGAAAAGGGTCTAATCGCTACGATAAAGTGAAAGGTAATAGGAATACTATGTACGCATGAGAGCGATAGAGAAGAGTTGATGCACTCCCAGTCGAAAAAATTAGGGGGGCGTAAAGATAGGGGGTGTGGTAAATAACGTACATAGTCAACGAGTTGGCTTAGCAATCCGTTTTGGACGCAACCGCTTCTTGCGAAGGGTGCAAAAAATTAGGGTTGCCGAGAGAAAATTTGGGTTCTTCAAAAATTTGGGTTCTCAAGAAATATTATGGGTTCTCAAAAATGTTAGGGTTCCTCAAAAAAAAACGAATTTGGGTTCTAAAAAATCAGGGTCTATCTCAAAAAAATTTGGGATTTTCAAAAATGGGTAAAGGAAAAAAATTCGGGTCCTTCAAAAAAATATCCGGATCTCAAAAAAATATCCCCCTATCCAATCCGGGTTCTCAACAAAATCCAGGTTCTCAAATAAAATCCGGCGTCTCAAAAAATTCCGGGTCTCAAAAATCCGGGTTCTCAAAAAAGGTCAAGCCCAAAAAGATAAAGGTGGGCTAAAGAAATTCAGGTTGCCCAAAAGGTAAAGGTCAAAAGAAGGTCGCGTAGAGAAAAAAAGAGTATGTACGAGAGATATTCAAATGATGGAAGTGTCGCGAGAGTGGGAGTTCAAATTTTCAGTGTCTGAGGTTGGCCTGGAGATTATAAGCGCCTTAATAAGGCTTGAGTATGCTTGACTTCTCGAGACGAAGTGATGATCTACATGGTAGCAGTTTGTTGTTTTAAATGTAAATAAGGAGGTTGGCGCACGCCTTAAGCTACTTTCCAAGAAGTATACCAGGGTACGTTCCATGAAAAATAACAGGGTACATTCCACGAAAAATAACAGAGTACTT
Source organism: Trachelipus rathkii (assembly GCA_015478945.1). Classification (NCBI taxonomy): domain Eukaryota; kingdom Metazoa; phylum Arthropoda; class Malacostraca; order Isopoda; family Trachelipodidae; genus Trachelipus; species Trachelipus rathkii. The sequence continues at coordinate 20,307 of JABUQX010098264.1, forward strand.
TACAAGAAAAAATATCAGGGTACTTTCCAGGAAAAATATCAGAGTACGTTCCATCAAAAATATCAGGGTACTTTAAAGAAAAATACCAGGATAATTTCCAAGAAAAATACCAGGGTACTTTCCAAGAAAAATATCAGGGTACTTTCCAAGAAAAATATCAGTACTTTCCAAGAAATATACCAGGATACGTTCCACGAAAAATAGCAGGGTACGTTCAACGAAAGATATCAGGGTACGTTCCACGAAAATTAACAGGGTACTTTACAAGAAAAAATATCAGGATACTTTTCAGGAAAAATATCAGGGTACGTTCCATCAAAAATATCAGGGTAAGTTCAGTGAAATATACCAGGGCACTTTCCAAGAAAAATACCAGGGTACTTTCCAAGAAAAATATCAAGGTACGTTCCAAGAAAAATATTAGGGTACGTTCCACGAAAAATACTAGACTACTTTCAAAAAAAAATTTCAGGGTACTTTCCAAGAAAAATATCAGGGTTTGCTCCACGAAAAAATATCAGGGTACGTTCCACGAAAATACCAGGGTACTTTCCAAGAAAAATATCAGGGTACTTTCCAAGAAAAATAGGGTACGTTCCACGAAAATTACCAGGGTACTTTGAAAGAAAAATATCAGGGTACTTTCCAAGAAAAATATCAGAGAACTTTCCAAGAAAATATCAGGGTACGTTCCACGAAAAATACCAAGGAACTTTGCCCAAAAAAATATCAGGGCACTTTAAAAGAAAAATAGCAGGGTACGTTCCTCGAAAAATGCCAGGGTGCTTCCAAGAAAAATATCAGTGTACTTTTCACGAAAAATATCATAGAAGTCTATTGAAGCTAAATGTTCCAAAAGTGTTACCATTTTCAATATTGAAATTCCTCCCTTTAGTTTTTATTGCAGAAATATTGAACAGTCACGTAATGCAAACAAACATTGCAGAGTCACGTGATGTAAACATACTTTGGAGAGTCACGCGATGTAAACAAAACATTGGAGAGTCACTTGATGTAAACAAAATATTGGAGATAGACTCTTATATTAATACGCTTTGTCAACCATCTTACGTAAATATAATTTCTGCAGAATTTATTACGTACTATTATTAATTGTTTTTGATAATAATCAATTTTCTAAATTTAAGTAAAATTTTTTTTAGAGATGGTTGTCATCAAAGACTTTTAAATAACTTCTTTTGTCGCATGTGTTTTATTTTATATTTCAACACATGGAGGTTTTTTATATTGATTAAATTATTTGTTTGATTAAATTACTTAATTGATCCATTAAATTATATAATAACATATATTTATATTTTTTTTACTTTACATCCAAACGTCCCACGAAAATCAATATTTTCGTTCCACTTTCAGAAAATCCCTATTCAAAAGGATTTATGCCCAATTTTTAATTGATTTTAGATTTTATCAAGACCGAAAATCAACTGATCGGCAAACCCACGAAATTGTTCTCGTGGCAGATCGGCTTGGTTAGTGCTAGGATTGCCCGAGAGCACCACACTTTCAGCCTCACCAGAATGAGCCGCTCACGTACCTCTCACCGCACCGCACGCCACAAAAGTTACCGTTTCGCACGCACCAGAACCGCACCGCACTTCTATGTTTCCCAGTACGCACATCGTTCCGACAATTCACCGCCACCGCGATCATTTCGAATGTCAATACCGTTTAAAGCTACGCACAGCACTTCCCCCGCTCGGTCATTGATCTTTTAAGAAATGGTTCAACTAGACTTTTTTTTACTTACTATAGAGTCCACACTTCTTAAGTACAGTGTCTCTATTCTAGAATAGAACTTACTCTGGGCTAATTCTCTACCTAGAGGTCCTACGAGGATCGAACCCGTGCCGGTGTCATGCGACTATGCCCTCTACCGAAGTATATATCTCCAAAATGACTGAAAAGTTCATATGTCTTTCTATTCACATAAGGGTGGAAAAAAACAAATTTGAATATTATAAATTAAAATGCGATTGGCTCACGATTGTTGACTGACGGTAAAAAAATTCTTAACACACCTTTATAATATATAATATATATATATAGTATATATATATATATATATATACTATTATTATATTATATAATATATTATATATATATTATTATTATAGTACTATATATATATATATATATATATATATATATGTATATATATTAATATATATATATAATAATTATATATATTATATATATATATAATGCAAGTAGCAACTTTAAAACTGATTTTGAAATGATACATATTCCAAACTTTCCAAAACTTTATTTCTTTTTAATTTTCCATATTTTTTTCTCTTTTTTTTCTTTTCAAAGATAAAACTTTCAAACATTTTGTATAAGTTTCATGAAATCTGAAACGACTGCTTTTTTTTTTTTTAACTATATTCCCCCATTAAAACAAATGTATATAAATGGATACGTTTTGGCGACTCACCGACTTCTTATGTCATGTAGGGGTTAATTCAAACGATTTTTGTTACGCTTTTTCGTTGATTAAACGGATCTTTTTCCAAACACTTTCACGTAGTTTTCTTCACTTTTCTTTTCATAATATAATATAGATATATATACTTATATATATGCTATATTATATACTACCTAGTTATATTATACTATATCCTATATATATAATACTAATATATATATATATATATATAATATATACTATATATTATATATTATTATATGGGCGTATGCCGCGATTTTCAATTAGCGGGGGCAAAGTCTTGAGTTATCATCGTCCAGGCTCAATCGTGGCACTTCATTTACAAGACCCACGTTTTTGGCAACTCGGTACTGAAAACTGGTCGGACTTTCTGTCGTACTTCTTTTCCATGGGGGGAAAAGATATTGCATTATTTACATTGTTTGTTTCCTATTGCATTCGTGGGAGGGATCCCTCGGAATGTGCAGAACACATAACCGAGGTCATTCTCTCTGGCATGGAGGCCTACAATCCATATTATTTCCCTTCAACTAAACATAGCCAACTTTGCTTTAACTTTATTCATTCTTGCGCTATTAATCGCAGTGGCAAGCACTGCCTTCACGAATTACCGTCTTTTTCAAACTCTAGAAACTCTTGTTATTTATATTTCATTCCGGAATCGAGCAAAATGAAACTAAAAACTCTTTTCTGCGTAGAAAAACTAACGATCTTTTGGTTTCTCTTCCTCACGCCCTTTCTGGCGTTTTGCAAAAAATAACTCTAACTTTGAGTTTCCTCTTTCCCTCTCTTGGATCTTCCAATGGCACAAATGTCATCTTACCTTCTGCTAAAGCTTGAACCCTTCTCTCAAATTTTTTATTCTGACTTCACTTTTGACGATTTCCGAGCTACTCCTTCTCCACCCCTCAAACGCATTTATGCTTAGCATCGTAATTTCTTCTAAAGATGTTTTTTTCTTCTCTCTCTCTCTCTCTCTCTCTCTCTCTCTCTCTCTCTCTCTCTTCTCTCTCCCTGTCTCTCTCTCTCTCTCTCTCTCTATCTCTCTCTCTCTCTCTCTCTCTCTCTCTGAGCTTAACACTAAGGAGGCATATGGGCCTGACGGTATTTCCTCCTGTGGTTCTTAAAACTTGTGTTTCTGAGCTTGCTCTCTGCTTTTGAAACTATTTCGTCTCTGTCTTTCAATTTTGATCTTCCCTTCTTGCTGGATACCTGCACTCATTCAATCTGTGCTGAAAAAGAGGGAGGGACCCCCCCCCTCTCAATTCTCTAACTATCATCCTATGGCTTTAATCTGCCGTTCCAGACTAAAACCCCATGCAAAGTCATATTCAAGCTTCGAGATCTTTCAAAATTTCTTTAAATTCTTTGTTGCTCAACCCCTTGTTTTTAATGAAGTTAGCACATATTGTTACTATTTTCATTACATTATTCATTTTTACAAATTGGGCCTATAATTGCTGTTGATGAATAAGGCAATGAATGAAACACTATCAAGTTTTTTTTAATCCAGTTGACGGTTCTCCGATTCTTCCTTAGTTAAACCTAAAAATCCTTTCAAATATCACACCATATATGGCTCACCATCTGTAACGACAACGCTAAGCATTTCGTAGATGCTTCGCATCCTACAATTCTGCATGAGCAGCGAACCGCGATGTGATCCCGCTCCATGGCAATGTCCCCTCCTGCCCGACCCCCATTCTGCGTGATACCAACAGGAATCTATATAGCGTGAGAAGGAACATATCTAGCCCACTTCGTGGTCCGTCTGCACCGAACTTGATCTCTGTTCCCGATTATATATATATATATATATATATATATATAATTATATTACTATATAGTATATTATAATATATATATATATATATATATATATATATATATATAGTATATATACTATATTATATTATTTTTTATATTATATTATATAGTATAATATATATATTCCACTATCACCGCATTTCTATTCGCAGCTTTAATTCATGGTCTTCAAAAATTCTCTCATTGCAGGTTCTTTACCTCTCTTAAAGGTAAGTCTCAACCATACTGGAAAACACTCCTTGTAATTATTTCTTTTAGTTTCTGCAATTGTTTTTTAATGTGTTGTCTGCAGCTGAATATCAAACGGTACGCCTTCCCTTGATTGATTTAACAGCTTTAGCAACCTTCGACATACTGAAAGTTCTAGCGTGAAGAATAATGTCAGAAGAATCAAGCTGTATTAAAAGCACAAAGCTAGTTGACCTTAAGCCAATATGAAAACGAAAATACACATAATACTTTTAGAAAAAATATATAAAAACGTTATATGAGAATTACAACTTCATTCATCATCTCGATTGTGTATTTTTTTTAGTTTTTTTACTACTATTAAACCGTTAAAAACGTCGTCTGGCCAAAAATATAATTTCATAATTTTATTTCCATTATTTAGGGTGGCAAGTGCCCCCCATGCCCCCCTGTGCCTACGCCCATGTAATATATATATCACGTGTAGTACTACGGTTATGACAAACAGCAAGGCGATAGTAATGGGCAGAAACTATTAATTAAATCAATATTTACTAATAACGTCAACACATAAGAAATATTTCGTCTCAGACTCCCTGTAAATTATAATATTAATTCATCATTTCTAATATAAATATTACGAGATACCTGTTTCTTCTGATTATTAGCTTTATATGTATTATTAGTAATACTAATATTATATCAGTATATTATATATATATATATATTTATAGTATTATACTATATATAGGTATATATATATTAGTATATATATATATTATATATATAATATATATATATATATATATATAATATAGTCACTATATATAATAGTATATATATATATATATATATATTATATACTATATAATATAATTATATATATATTCTATATTATATATATATATATCTTATAATGATATATATTATACTATATATATAATATCATTATATATCAATATATATATATATATAATATATTATATATTATAATATTACAGGGTGACCAAAAAAAACGGGTCCCGCGCGCACTTTTTGTAATATCTCCTACAATCATTCACTAATTACCCTCAATTTTGCAGTATATGACAGAGAGCAACGCCTGTGAACATAACTAGACAGTACAAGTGAAGCAGCCTCGAGCCAAAGTATTATAATCAAGACAGACTCGTTTCAGACAAATCCAGGAGGACTTCATGCATCAGTTGAATGTGCAGAAGGCTCTCTCCAAAAAGTCAGAATTCAGAACTGGAGTGCGACCATTTTGTAGAAAGTATGCACAGGGCCCCTAGAGAGTACCTCATAGTGGCAACAAGTTAAATACTGCTCCATTGCCAACTCAGGACGTTCCAGAAGCGTACAGCGAGCTATTCGAGAGCGTGAGAGAGTCAGTCTCAGCAAAAGTAAGAGAGCTCTCTGGTGCAGCAAGCAGAAGTCAGTCCCCGGTTATCACGCTGAGGATCAATGCAGGAGGGCACTAGTTAGACTATATAAGGGCTTACCCATTCAGAATACAGACGAAGCAGACCCATAAAGTCTTTTACAAACAGCAGAGAAAGGCTATGGCAGTCAAGTTACTGAAGAAGATCCAGGAGACCCTAAATTTCCTTAACCTCCTTTGCACCTCAGATGAAGCCCACTTCCATCTTGAAGGAACGGTGAACGCAAAGACAAATGTCTTCTGGGGGACCTCCAAACCTAATGAAGTAGTCATTAACCCCTACATTTCCCTAAGAGCACAGTATGGGCTGCAATATAGGCCAGAGGCATTACCTGACCATTCTTCTTCGAGAAATCTGACGCAACAGTGTCAGTCACCAAAGAAAGATATGTTGATGTCCTAAAAAAATTCACGAGTGAGCTACATTCCCTCTATCTATCACTTATGAGTAGGTTCTAGTTCCAGCAAGATTGAGCAAGCTCTCATACCTCAAACCTGTCCCGAGATTGGCTGAAAGAGTGGGCACCTCATAGCCCAGACCTTAGGCTCCAGATTTCTTCCTTTGGGGCTATCTCAAGGACCGAGTGTAAGCAGGGATACCCAGGGCCATCACTGAACTCAAGGAAACCATCAGGGAGGAGATAAGAGCCATTCCTCGGTCTGTTTGTAAGGACGTTTTTGACATCTTTGTGCTGCACCACAAGAAATTCACCGAGCTAAAAGTAGGTCATCCCGAACACATGCTCTAGAATGAAGAGGAAAGGCCAAAGACTATCATGTTTTAATTTGATGTTCAAGAGACAATAAACTAGTTATAACTGAAGTTTCATTTAATTCCGACAAAAAAATTAAGAAATGAAGCATAATCGAAAGTTGGTGCCCGTTTTTTTTTATGTTTGGTGCCCGTTTAATATATATATAGTAAGTAGTAAACCATCCAGCATATCCCAATCAATTGGGGGGCCGGCGCCCCCTTGTACTCAGGAAAGGACGATGGAGCGGTTTTTTTCGGGATTCCCCCAAGGGGTGCGGCTATCTGTTGGTGTACATTTCATGTACGCCGTTTTACCCATGTGGGGGTCGCTGCCCCCTGGAAGCTATATTTCCCTTGATGAACGTGTATGAGGGACTATCCCATGTGGCGCGCACATTGTCTTACTAACCTAACGTTGCACCGGCTTGCTTACGTTACATTGAGCTACTTACACGAGTACTTACTTTCATGAGCTACTTACGCTGACGTCATCGCTGTGGTGGCTGTGTGTGTGTGTGATGGCGCATAGCCACGCACACTCACACACACCAACACACACTACACACCACACCACACCACACACCACACACCACACACACACACACGTTATGACCGTTAAATACAGGATTAATGTACATACTTGGAAGTGCCTAATTAGTACACTTGCCGAATGTGGATTAACACGTACCCGTATACTTAATGTGTCCGGGGTTCTCCGCGGCATCCCGGTGATTTGTCCTTGCGGCGCGACTCCGCGCCCGTTCGGTATTGCGTCCCCTAGAGCTCAGTCCACCCCCTTCCGGACCGCGCAAGTGCTCTGTGTACCGTGCCTCTCTGCGCGCATCTGCTCGAAATACCTCCCTCGTGCAATACGTGTTGCTATATCCGAGTCATCCCTGACCCCCTGCATGCTGATATATCAGCCTCGATTCGCGACATATATATATTTCATAGATTAATCAGTCTCATCGTTTGGATTTAATCTTCTCAGACTACAGATACAGACGATAATGCTGCTGAACACTCTCTCAGCGCACCGATGAATGACTAAGGCTCCTCTTCTGATTCATGATCTGTCATGGAATTTACGTGTACTGTCGTCGCACATGCATATACTGGCGTTGCCTCATGAATCCCGCCGTTCTCGCCTTCCCTTCTCTGTGCACCGTATTTTCGCTGTATTTCTCTCTCACTGGTGTCCGTCCTGGTTGGAATAATGAAGTGTGCTGCTGATGTTATCTATCTTGACCGATTGTTGGCTCGTCATTCAGTAGTATCTCTCCTCTCTTGGTCCGTTACCGTACTGCCCTTTAATGTCTCTCGATGTCGTGCCAAGTGACAGTGACTCACATAGTCTCATCAGAGCAACTACTTCTCTAAAGCGATTGCGTTATGCGCGCTCTCAACGTTGTTTTTCACCTTCGATTGGATGAGATCTAGCGTGTCTTTCGATGGAACTCATTACATAAGTCGCTAATGCTCTCGTTCTTCTGCAGCTCCTATCTATATAAAACTATAGAGTTCAGACTTCTATACTCAAGTGGTTGCATGTAAGAGCTCCTTCCCGCTCGTCTTCTCGTCGTCATGGCGCCAACTTCCCAATGCCAGCTTCTCTGAAGGTCACTGTCAGGTCGCCGATATTTGAATTATAAACCCACGATGTACTGTATAATGGACAGTGGTGTCGTGTGCATTAAAGCCGATAACTTCAACATCAGACAGTACTCACAGATGACATCTCTTACCTATGATCCAGCTCGTCACATATTGCATCATAATCTCTCTAACCTGATATCCGATATGATGTCATATGCTCTGATATGATATACATGTGGTTCAACTTCGTTTCGAACTAATATATAATTAATAATAATTAACTAATAATAATAAATAATAAATTAACTTATTATATAGTCGTCCCTATATCATTATCCTCCTTAGGCGCTCATATTCCATACGTTTATTCGCATTAGGTCTTACTAAGGTGTTCGCTCTACTGTATTAGGTTCTTCTCTAATTCTACTTAGTATAATGGTATTATGCATGAGCATTCACCTTATAGCATAAATATATAATACGATACTATACTATATATTAATACTATATATGTATATATAATATATAAGATAGTTATTATATATATATATAACTATATTATATATATTAGATAATATACTATATATATATAGTTTTTTAAGTATATATTGTCTAAATATATATATACCGTATTATATAATAAGGGGAAGGAGAAAAAAAAAAGATGAAAAGAAGAAAAAACACAGGATGAAGAAAGAAGAAAAAGAAAGAAAAAGAGAAAGTGAAATATATAATAATAATAATAATAATAATAATAAACAGATCAAAATAATGAATAATAATAATAATAATAATAAAAATAATAATAATAATTCAATAATAATTAATTAATAATAATAATAATAATAATAATACATAATTATAATAATAAATAAAATATAATAAAATAATAATAATAATTTAATAATGTAACATAATCAATAATAATATAATAATAATAAAATATATAATAATAATAATAATAATTAATACATAATAATAATAATTAATATTTAATAATAATAATAAATATATATATTATATATATATTATATATTTAATTAATATAGTATATATATATTCATATATATTATATTATATATCATATATATAATAGATATATATATATATATATATATATATTATGTATATTATATATATAACCGAGTAAGGACGGAATAAAAACAGAAGGGAAAGAAGGGAAAAAGAGAAGACCAAGAAGGAAAGAGAAGACCTGAATGGAGATGTGGAAACAGAACGCAAACTCTTTGATGGACTCTGTTCTTAAATCTACGATTACAAAAGTGTTCTTGATGAAATGTATTTTCATAAAGAGACATATATCATTTCGTCCGATATGTTACTCGAGTAATTAACCCTTAAAGAGAAAAACATATTTCTATTTACGCATTGATTTTTTGCTAAAATTTAAAAATGTTAAATTATTTTATTATGAAGTTCGAGTTGGAGGAGCTACATTTCTTTTCGGCTACATTTCTTTTTGGCAATTTTATTGAAATATCAAAATAAAATTACAGAAAGAAGAAAATTTTCAAAATATTTTATTTATAGCTAAAGTGAAACAGCTTTATTCGTAGTTGTCGAAAATCATATGAAGAAAATTTCTAAGTTCTCTTCGCCTTGGAGGCAAGGGGCTGAAAACCCCCCTTCCATCATATTTCTTTTTCTTGAATGGTGGTTAGAGTTTTAATTAAAAACTTAAAAACCACCAACACCAATATATATATATATATATATTATATATATATATATATATATATATATAAAAAATTTATAGGTTAGTATTATGTACTATAAGTATTTTAAAATAGTTATATTTTATACTATATTATATATATATATATATGGTCAGATATTTTATTTTTGTGTATCTTATATCATACACAGGAGAAAAAAAAGAAGGTGAAAAGAAGAAAAAGCAAGAAAAAATCAGAAGAAAAAGAAGATAAGTGGAAAAAGTAAAGATGAATCATGTTAAGAAACTGTTATCTTAATAATGATAAATGAATGAGACATGCGTCAGTTATTTTATTTTCGTATCTTAACTGTACACAGAAGCAAAAAAAAGAAGGTGAAAAAAGAAGAAAAAGAAGAAAAAGAAGCAGAAAAAGAAGAAAAAGATTATGGAAAAAGCACTTTGTTTATTATATATAGTATATATATATACTATATCCCCTATTAATTATATAGTATTATATTATATATATAATATATATAGTATATTATATAATATATATAATATAGCTAATATATATATTATATACGTATATAATAATAATATTATACTACTACTATACTTATTATATATATATATAATTTCATGGAATCGTATTTTTATATAGGCTTAAACCCGTTCCGCTCAATATATATATATATATTATATATATATTAATGACAATATATATATATATATATATATATATATATTGTATTTATTATATATATAGGTACAATTATATTATATATAGTTATACTTATAGATCTGATATATAGTAGGGGGGCAAGTAGGGGCATTGCCCCCCTGGAATTTAAAGCTTTTTGCTCCGCTGAAAAAAATTTCAAAGCTTTTTTTGCTTTTGCTGAAAAAAATTTAATATAATATATATATATATACTATATATATATATATATAATATATATATATATATATATATATATAATATATATATATATATATATATGACACTATTATATATATTATATATATATATATATATATACTATATATATATATATATATATATATAATAGTATATATATATATATATATATATCAAGCAACTTTCCCTCGAAAAAGCAAATTTGCAAACTTGCACAATAGCCTACAGCCCTATCTCTCTAGCCTTCCCTACTCTGCCCTTCCCTATTCCTGGCTGTAACTTCAGTTAAAATATATGTTCAGGACATATGAACTGCTACGACAAACTGATAAATTTTTGACATAAAAAGAGCTCTTATAAGGCCAATTTATCATTCTCTTTTGTTTTTAATTAATGGCGTAGGTATCAATATTGGGGAATTTTTGGGACCCATTTTAGTCGCAGCCTAAAAAATGCGACATAAAATCTTAATTTCAAATCAATTTTGATGAGGTAAAGAGCAACCGGAGCTTTTTTTGACCCTAGAAACGTCATTATTTCAGGTGTTTTTCTGTGTCTGTTAGTCATTGTTTTGGCGTTTTATTTTTTTCAGAACCTAATTTTTGACCATTTTTTCGTATCAGCTTCTACAATTTTTCCCGAAATGACTTCAAACTTGAAAATATCAAAGAAAAAGGTTTATTACGCACAAAATGAAAATGTAAGTTTTTGATTTTTGGAAAATTGTGTTCTGCAAATAAAAAAAAAAAAATAAAAAAAAAAAGTAGGTTTTTGAAATTCGAACATTGCTTGACACAATTTTTCCAAAAATCAAAAAAACTAATATGGTGTTTAAGTTGTGCGTGTAATATAACCCATCTATGTGATATTTCAAGGTTTGAAGTCATTTCGGAGAAAATTTGTAGAGGTTAATACGAAAAAAATATCAAAAAAATTAGGTTCTTGAAAAATGATAATTGATAGCAAATCTAAAAGGAAAAAAAAATATATTTTTAAATTAACATGAATGGTATTGAAAATTTGTATTAAGAGGCCTCGCTCTTAGCTGATTAATTATAATTACTCTTTGATTGAACAAACCACTGACACATTGAATGATTAGGTACTGCCGTTCCATATTTTAGTTGTTAAGGCAAATGGCAGTGCTAATGCCGCGTCCCGAGTATTGTCGGCACCTGTATTAATCATATGAATGAAACTTCCGCAGCTGCCGTAGAACCAACAGTTTTAAATCGTTGCTTGGATATTGGAAATTACATTATTCAATACCATAGTGAATTAACTGACAATGTAATATCCTTTATTTTATTATACAAATCCATAGCAACAACACTAAGCAACCTTACAACTTTAAGCAAGATATCACAGGAGCAAAGGGCTTTCCTTTACGATTGGATAAATCAATACAATTCGTTTGTAGTTATATCAAGAAAAATTTAAAGGACCTTTCTGTAAAATTATGCGGTTATTTAATTGCCTTAGTCAAAGATGGGCCTTTTGGTTTCTATTTATGTCAGACCAGATCTTTAACAATAACTAGACTTTTCACTCACATGCAATCAAAACCATGTTTAATCTCAGTGCTAGATGCTGCTGTAGTAGTGAGACAATTTTGCATAACAAAATAATTTTAATAACGTGTTAATGTTTTTGAACAATTAAATAATGCTGAACATTTTTAATTATCTCGTACAAAAATAGCTTGTTTGCCCAATAATTTCAACTTGATCTTCTGTGGACCCCATGATCTAGCTCTTTCGAGGCAGTACTGTAGATACTGATAATATTTCGGATTTGTTAAAATTCAGAATAAGCTGGTGATGCTGTGCTTAATGAGCACTTACAATCAAGTGGAGGTAATCAAAAATACCCATCACACATACGGTCCAGAATGAGCTCATATCCATATGCTGAACCTAATTTGTAAAACATTGTGGAGGAAGTGAGCGATAGTGAATACTTTTCATCTCTTTTAGCGGATGAAACAACAGACATTTGGGGTGGAGGAGCTATCAATTGGCGTTGGTTCTTTTCGTTGATAAGGAGTTGAAAGTTAAGGAAGATTTTAGGTTTTTACTCCGTTGAAAAATTAAAAAAGAGCTTGAATACATTAGCGAAGTCATTTTTATTTGACTACCAGGAGAAGCTTACAATTCTAAAATATGAATAAAGTCGTTCGAGACTTGGATTTGATGGATGCCTCAGCCATGGCTGCGAAAAGAAAAGTGGGTACAGAATAGAGGATGTAATTTCAGAAATTCATCTCTCATTGTTGATTTGCACAATATTCCCACAAAAAGATATAACGGTCTCACCAATAATTCTTCCATTGTTGCTTCTCATCGGCTTAAATTTATGTTGTTTAATGACATTGAATCTTGTTCCCGAATTTCGAATATACTGTGGGCACAGTGAAGAAGTTATTGGATTTTTCGTGAAAGGCCATTGCGTAGGAAACTGATAATGAATATACCAATGTTATGCGAAACAAGATGGTCCTCAAAATACAAGTCCATCAAAATTTGTTTTGAAAATTTCATTCACATTAAATCAGTTTTGGAAACTTTGTCATCAGATTCAGAAGTAACTAAGGTCACAGGAACAGCAGCATTTCAACTTTCGTCTGCAAAGGAACTCCTAAATTTCATTATTTGCTTCTAGTTATCAGTGGCCAAGTATTCTGCTACTTTTGAGCCTGTCACGTAAAATTCAAACTCTTAAAACTATCAATCTGGGAAGAGGTTCACAGTCACGTTGAAAAGGTGTTAGAAATAGTAAAAACAATAGAGACAAAAAACATCTTGTCGCGTCTGTTTTCAAGGAACGTTTTACTAGTGTTAAGGAACCTATATATATTTTTTTAGTATTAAGAATTTTTTAAGTCAACGTATAGTGTCCAAACAAATGCAAAGAGCTAACTTTTCATGTATTCTGTGGAGGATTAATTCAGGGTTTCTCTATTTATACCATACCATATCAGATTTTCGAACGACAACAGAATTTCGGACGGACAACTAGAATACCAACATTTCTACTGTATTTTACATCACTCTAGAATTAAAAATTTAAAGCCATATCTGAATAAAACAGAAAATTGAATCACTTCAAACACTATATACAATATTGAGAACTGGAAAGGCTGAAGTGCAGATATCACTGTTTCTAACCCTATGTGAAGAAATCTCAGATGGAGCACAAGCGGTGTAGATGTAGGATCGAAAAATGTGTGCTATAGTGAAACATGATCCCTAAAAACAATTGCCGCTTTTTTCCCTTGTGTTT
>JABUQX010098265.1:2500-7500 GCA_015478945.1 Trachelipus rathkii
TATCTTATCTTGGTCTCCGAGTTTCATTCCAAAGTATGCCAGATATGCTTGCTTCACAAAGTTAGTAATATTTCTTCTTTGGTTCTCCTGGCAATATTCACCAAAGATGTAGCAGAATACATTGGGGTTATTCAAACAGGCTCTTCGTGAAATACTCATAGTGTTCTGAAAATAGAAAAAAATAAAGTATATATACAAGAGGTAAGCCCCTTAAAAAAGAAATAAAACGATATTACTGTAAAATATTATAAAAGATATTTGTATAAGAGTATATCTGGAATATCCTGTATCTCAAGAACTAGAGCCAACCTTGGAAAACTAATGTCATTTCTGAAATCAACACACCCGATATACTATAAATTCGATAAAATATCCTTGGCAGCAAAAAATTTTTTTTTTTTGTTGGCCAGTGTTATCATTCACTATGCCCTAACCTCTTATATAACCTCACTAGGCCCTAATATCTTCATCCTAATCAATATAAATATTTTGATATACTGATCTGAGCAAAAATAGAAGCTTCCTTCACTTTCCTGGCTCCGTTTCGGCATTTCCTCAAAATAGAATCTCTTCTTTGCAAAAAAAAAATAAAATAAAAAAATAAAACAATGATAGCCGCTGATTCCATCATCAATGTTCGAATATTGATTATAACTACAAGACTCAAATTCATTGCCAAGATTTATCTAGTTTCATTTCACTATTGTGGGAGTAGCAATGGGGCCAAATGCCAGGCAAGCAAATCAGCGCTCAGTATTGCTCTGACGTCATTAGGTTCCTCCTCTTTTTTATATTTTTTTTGTTCGTTGTTTTTTCTTACTACTTCTTGTATATTATTGTTGTTTTTGCTTTTTCAGGCTTAGTATCCTTAGGATAGACATGTAAACACGTGCATGTGTACATATTTACTTGCATAAGTATAGGTGTTTATTTCTGTTATTATTTTGTTATTTGATTTTTTTCCTATTATTGTTATTGTTGTTATTTGGCTGTGTCCACTAGTTGGTTAAAGCACACACACATCTTGAGAGCTACGGGTGACATCATTCGTATAATGACGTCATATTTTAGTTTCTATCGTTTGATGAATGCTTGCGCATGTTCTACTATATATATATATTACATCTAAATATATATACTTATATATATTATTATATAAATCTTAGCATCCTAAATTATAATTAAAAAAGATAATTATTTGTAAATATCGAAAAGTTGTATTTACGTTTGTATTTATATCAATATTTATGTAAGCACAAAATTTTAACATAATTACAAAGAAAATTATATATAAAGGCTTCCTTGCCTTATTGAGATACTCTCACACACTCTTACTAACTCCAGACTCACTTCCTCACCAACAAGAAGATCAGAATCTCGAATCCTTTTCTTCACTCCAAGCTACAAGAAACTTCAAATCTCAAGGAAGTGGGGTAAACAGCCAACTAAGCAACTAAGACTACAGAAACTACGATTTATGAAAAATTCCAAAAGAAGAACCGAGAAAGGCTGGTAAACTCTAGGAGAAGCCCAAGACTGGTTCTGATGATTACGAAGGAGAATATCTCAATTAAAAGAGTAACTTTGTTACTATCTTTTATTGAATAAAGAATAGTATACTTTGGATTTCTAATCCTCGTAGTAACCTTGTGTTACTCAGTAATAAAAAGATAATAAATCGGAAACTTTGTGTTTTTTCTTTGTTAAAGAAATAAGTTAGAAACTTTGAGTTTCGCATACAGAAATTTTGTTCTGCATTTATTAAAGAAAAAAGTTTACTGCAGAATTTTGGGTCTTGCTCCTTATTAAAAAAATAAGTAAGAAACTGAACGTTTCGTATTACTAAAGAAATAACCTAGGATCCAATGGCCTACATCGTTACTGGTGTTTTTGGTGAACTCACAATTTTAAATCTTCATCCATTACTTATGTGGGATTTCACCATTAGAAGCGACCCCTACATTATAAAAGACCTACATTAATTGGTAACCACGGAAAGGAACACCCAGCACCTTCAGACAACCCATCAGCGATATTCAAGAATTTCACCAGTGACTGCATATCACAATGCCGGACAACAAAGAATTTGACACTTCTGCTTTACCTCAGCAAATTTTACGTTACCATCCGTTTGACGTGAATTTCAATGGATTTTTCTTCTCGGTATGGATTTTTTTCATCATTTTAAATTAATTTTGGATTGTGGTCAGAAACTCATTTTGGATTCCACTAAGAGCCTTCAGGCCCCTCTTCGAATTCTAAATGATTCAGTGCCATCTCCTATTTTTAATACGTTTCCCTCTAATCCTGTGGTCACTCAATTTTTGGAGAATTTTCCATCTCTTACTTCACCTGTCAACCCTTAACAAAATTCTGATATAAATCTCAATTTTTTTATCGTATAGAGACAAGTGACGCTCCCCTTGCTTATGCTATATTTCGTCGTCTTACAGAGCATAAATAAAAAGCTGCAAAACTGAATTTTATACTCTTTTAAAAGCTGTATCATTCGAAACATTCTAAATCCCCTGGTCGTCACCCCTCTTCATCTCGTTCCAAAGAAGGCTCCAGGTGAATGCCCCCATGGGTGATTTTAGAACATTAAATTTTTTTTAACAAACCAGATCGTTAATCCTCTCCTTGTATTAACAGTTTTGTCTCATATATTCTTTCATTGTTCTCAGTATACGTAAAATAGATCTTGTCCGAGCTATCATCAGATTCCAATTTCATCCGGAAGAATAGACAAAATGCCAGGCGACCCCTTTTGGTCTTTTCGAAGTTTGTTTCTATACTTTTTTGGTCTTCGTAATGCTGGAGCTACTTTCCAATGCTTTATGGATTTAATATTTCAAGATATTCCTTATGTTTTTTGGTGTATCGGGCATGACTAATTTAGTTTCTTAGGGACATCAAGAACAACACAAAAAACATTTCCATCATATATTTCAAATATTACATGATAACCACCTTCGTATTTCTGTTCCTAAGTGCTTATTTATGCAATCATCTATAGACTTTTTAGGTTATCATATTTCTTCCAATGGTCTTAGTACACATACTTCTAAGAAGTCGGAAATTTCCGCCTATCCTGTGCCAACTGACTATTCTAGTCTTCGTCGTTTTCTTGGTATCGTAGGTTATTATCGTCGTTTAATTCCTAACTTTGCTAATTTAGTTTATCCTCTTTCGGAATTGGCCAAGCTTTGTCCTAACAAGTCTAGTTCTCTTTCTTGGTCTCCGGAAGCCTCTAAAGTATTTCAGGAAATTAAAATTCCTATTGCTGACGCAGCATCTCTCCAATTCTGATTTCCAGATGTCACTTATCTCCAATTGGTCACTGACGCTTCTCAAGTCGCCATCGGAGCTGCACTACATCAGATGATTGATGGTGAACCAATACCTATTGATTTTTACAGTAAAAAATTGACTACAGAACAAAGAAGATATTCCGCCTTCGATAGAGAACTTCTGGCAGCACATTTGCTCGTCTTTATTCAACATTTTTTTTTTAAAAGCGAGACATATCGTCTATGTACGGATCATAACCTTTGTCTCTCTTTTTATAGCACCAATCAAGCAAGAGGCGAATCGCAGAAGAGACATCTTTTCATCATCTTGGAAGTACGTCTCTTCAAGCCCTTTTTAATATTATTAAAGGTTCAGATAAGACGTAGCTGATGCCTTATGACGTTCAAATATCATCTACTTTCATCGATCAGTTGTCTTCCTGCTATAGCACGATCACAAGCTACTGAAGAAGAATTACAAACTTACAAGTCGAAACTTCATGCTTTTCCACTTTATGACAATCTTCAAATTTGGTGTGAAACTACTACTCCTCATCCTCGTCCGTTTCTTCCCAAGCAGAATCGTGAACAAGTTTTTCCTTATCTAGTATTTTTCCTAATCCTATATTAATTCTTTCTTGTTCTTTTACTAATTCCACAAATTTTACTTTAATCGTATTTAATATCTTATCATCAATGGTGAATCCCTCAAAGGATTCATCACCAGTGTCACTATTATCCCATTAGAAATTCCTTCCCAGCGCTTTGAAACTGTACACATTGACATTGTCGGACCCTTACCTCCGACAACTGCAATTCCAGAATCTTCAGCAACATTTCGATATCTTCTAACTTGTATAGATTGAAATACAAGATGGATGGAAGGTTTTCCCCTTCAGAACACCACTGCAAAATCAGTCTATTACGCTTTATTCAATGGATCTCTAGATTCGGCGTGCCATTATTTGTAATCACGGATCGTGGAGCTCAGTTTGAAAGTGAATTTTTCACAGAACTATCTTCCTTGATTGGTTTTCATCGTCTTAGAACATCATCTTATCACGCTCAAGCAAACGGAAAATTAGAACGATTTCACCGATCTTTGAAGATTGCAATCATGGCTAGAAAAACAGATTGGTTTCTCTCTTTACCTGTAATTCTTTTTAGCATTCGCTGTATACCTAATGATTCAGGATACTCCCCTTTCAAGCTGTCACAGGAAAAACACCTTTATTACCCACAGATCTCTTTGTTTCCAACCCTTCTTTAAGACAAGATTTTGAAGTATTTATGAAGAAATTTATCGCTAGAATGAAGGAACTAGATTTCAGGCAATCTTCGCCTTTACATATGTCACGCAATGTTTCTTTCATACCCGAAGCTTTAAAAACATGCACACATGTTTACGTACGTGTTGATCGAATCAAGAAAACATTAGAAGCTCCTTATACTGGACCTTTCCTTGTGATTCAACGATTCGATCGATGTTTCAAGTTACAATACCCAACGGGAAAAACTGATATGGTCTCCATTGACCGCTTAAAACCTGCCTATTTACCTCCTGTGAGGAACTCAGATGTTCCACGACAAGATGCCCCTTCGACATCTTCAGATATTTTGCCGCAAGACTCTCCTTCAATATCACCTGAAGTTTCAGTACCCAATGCAATGCCAACAAAAGAAGAAGCCTCCTTACGTAGAAATCCAAAT
>JABUQX010098265.1:15000-22500 GCA_015478945.1 Trachelipus rathkii
AGCCAGGCACGTGTAAGGAACACGGTGTATAACGCTCACCTTTCATCCGAAGAGCATATCAGCTTCTCTATGTCTGTTATCTCTCTCAAGGACTGGCCATGCTGTGCAGTCGTTGTACGTCTCTATTTCTGCAGCAGGTGTCTAGTACTGTCGTGCTTTGCCATCACGTATATCATAATGTACCAATGCATTCTTAGAAAACTTAACAAATTCTCCTTTTTCTCCAGTATGCTTGATCAATATAAATATTTTTATTCATACCTCTGTATGGAATAACTCTATTTCCTTCATATATGCATTTTGCTCCATATAACATTTCCGCACATTCTGCGAAATCATCTTCATATTTATTTTATTTAAACTATCCAATCTCGTGCTTACCTTAGATCGTCAACTTTACACTCATGACAATAGTTTACATTAATATTAAATTTTATTCATACTTAGCTTATAGAGCCTTATATCTTCTATGTTCACTACTTTCTCTTCCATGTTCTCATTCTTTGCTAATCTACCATATATTTCGTTTCCTTCTGTTTATCTCTCATGCCCCTTGATCTCAAGTACTTTCGTCTTCACCTATTTCACAGCTTCTTGTCAGGTCTTAGAGCACCTGATTTATATATATTATTTATATATAAATTTTATATTTATAATATATTAATTATATATATATATTATAACTATATATATATATAATTATATATATATATTATATTATATATAATATATATATATATATATATATTATATATATTATATTTATTATATATTAATTATTTAATTATATATATATTAATTAATCGGGGTGTAGAAAAACTAAATGGTGTTTTATGTTATTATTAATAAATACCTAATAAACCTCAGTTGTTTTACTAATATATATAAATATGTATTTTTTATTTTTTGTATATTTTAATTTTGTGCAGGTGTTTTCAAGCTCCTGGTTTATATTGAGTTAATGTAGTTTATTTTAAATGTGGTGATTTTATTAGATTTGAAGCAAAATATTATTTACTTAGGGAATAATTTATTATTAGTACACATGTGCTAATACACTCTATATTATATATATTTATTAAATAATTATTTTTAAAATACACCAAGGTATAGCCAAAGTATAACATGATGGGAATATAACTGATTAATTTCAAATGATAGTATGATTTTCCTACATAATACCTTAATTAGGTTATAAAATTGACCTAGTATTTTGATAGTTTTATTAGTATTGGAATTTGAAATAAATGTCAAATATAATAATATGAAGGAGTGTATAATATATATATAATTATATATATAATATACTTTATATTGTAATAAAAATAGGGTTTATCTATACTTTAATTAATATATATTACCCCAAAACATATTATAATATATTATTAGCTATTTTGCACACCATATAAATCTATTATTAATATTAATGTGGACCTTAATATGTTTGATCGTGCTATATTATTTCGATCGATTGATTTTACTGTTATAATAGAGCTTGATCAATCATATTACTTTTATATATGAATATAGTAGTCTAGATCAGAGATAGAAATAATGTAATCAGCCAAAAAAATGACATAGGAATTAATAGAACAGTGAGCTTACTCATGACAAGTTAATTTGGACACATTCTTCTGCATTTTACTATTTACGCTCATCTTTTCGCCTTAGAGATATAAGTCATAACGAAAGTGAATTTGATGAATTCTTGTACGGTCGTGATTTATTGAATATTGATTTATGGAGAATGCAATGATCCATTTCAATAAATTCACCGACTTTTGGTTACGATTTTAATTGCGCCAACACTGTATCTTGTGGCAGATGTTCCACCAGAGGACACGAGGCCTTGGATCCTACAACCATACGCTCGAAGAATCGTATATTTACTACGCGGTTCAATCTCACGCTGATTTTCAGCTTGTATTGCTTTATTCACCTCATATCCTAAGAAAGGAACATTAGGGCTTGGTCTCAAATTTGGACAAAGTTTGAATTCCATCTCGTCCTGTTGTGTATTGGAACCTACCTCAATATCATCGAGATTGATATTGAGTACGAATATAATCTTCGAATATTAAAAATGAATGATGAAGAAATATTTAAATTGTCTTTAGACGAAAGAAGATTTTAATGTGTATTTCAGCCTGTTAATGAACTATTTACAGCTGTGTAACTGGATTAAGCAGAATTCTGGATTATCTTCAACACTTCACTTTCAGGGAATGTTACAAAATGGACAACTGGGATTAGCCGGTGTATAAGAATACAATATAATGTTAATATATCTTTCTTGACTCTCTAACATTTTGATTTTTAGAATGGTTTATTCGACTATGTATTACATACTTTTCAATAATATAATAATGTTCAATATGTTAAGAACTTTATGTTTTCTGTATCATAACATCAGTTCATATATTTATGCGATTGTATCTTCTGTTTTTTATAAACACTATCTTGTAGGTTACTCTCGTTCTCTTACAGGCCGTTCACATTACCTTTGGGATCAAGGACTAATCAAGAATAGACCCGCATTTAACATCGAACACCCGCAGACTATCTCTTATTTACGCTATTAGTTGCTTTCCTTTAATCGCTTCTCATATTTTGCTATGGCCATCCTCTGTCGCTCATCTTTTGCAGGGTATCTTTTCTAGACTACGGTAGCTTTAAGATCGTTTCTCTACGCTCTCTTAAAGGTGACCCACAACCGGACTACGCTGTTACTACTATATACCTCTCCTCTCCCACATCCCTTCCTGATGGTATACCTCTTAGTCTTCATGGCACTTTTATTCACTTCTCTCTTCGTAGAGGGCCAATCTCTCAATATCGGGACTTCAACTCTTCAATTGACTTATTTTCTTTGACATTATATTTAACTAGTACAATATCTTGGCTATTTATTTGGTACAATATGTCTGTGGGTATTTCCAAAATCATAATGAGAATTGATATGCTCCTTATCTAACTATTGCCGGGGTTTATAATTCTAGTGGTTTATTAGGGGGGTTTTAATTTTTTTTCATAGTCCGAATCTAAAATGAATTAATCTCCATATGAAATTGTTGTCTTTCAAATGCAGTCATAACGTTAAAAAGTTCTCACTCCTGATAATATAATAGGGCAAGATCTCCCGTTAATTTACTTCAGACAACACATCTCATACATTTGCAGTAGCCCATAATCTCCTTCTACAATATGTCTTTCTTGAACATTTGGTTCTTACAGGCGCAACCAGTCCTGAAGCTGTATTATGATTGTTCTCTCGTCATATTTATTTTAAGAAATCCGCTTGTAGTTCTTACTTAAATATTTTTCTATATTTTTTTAATAAAGAAACTTTTTCAAGTACTTCTTTTTAAAATGTTTAGTATTCTAGGTTCTCTTCTTCATACTACTTGCATGCCCTTTCTAGCTTTTTATAAGCTTTCTTTAAAAAGATTTTACTTCTGATGAACAGTTTTTTCATTCAATTCATTATGTTGTTTATATGTCGATTGTATAATTCATGGGGTAATTCATTTGTTACTCTATTTTTAGTTATTGAATGTTGTATATCCAGCCTTTGGCAATCTTCATGTTCTTTAACGACATTCCAATGTATTTGTTTCCTTTTTCGCTTCTATTATATTAACTGGCTAATCTACTATTTTCATTTTTTGTGGTTTCTTCCTCAATTAATTAGATGCATCCCTTATTCTCTTCTTCATATCTCTGGATGATAATTATTCGGGCTGTACTATGGTTTTATAGATTATTTTGTGTGCAAATGGAGTGAGTTTCTATGTTATTGTTGGTTGATCTAGAGTATTTATTTCAATGCTGGTACATTCACAATTCCAAAGAATACCGTTCATTACTGATTGCCAGTAAACCTACATTGCTTCTATTATTTGTTTTTGGTTTCAATCGGTTTTTAATATTTTCTTCACTCTCGAGATGTACTCCTTTTTAATTCTCTCTTTCATAATTTTGTTTTCAATCTTGTCGGATTCCTCTACTCCAAGGTATTTTAAAGTTCTTTTTATTCAATTCTTTGATTTATCCTCATGTTATTATCCTATGATGTTTCAGCGTGTACTCTTTCTACTCTATTTTATTTTATCATATATATTCATTTTTTTAAATAATTGTTTTTTATAACTTGTAAATATATTTATGATGTTAAATTTGTGTAACGATTCCTGAGTTTTGGCAATTATGAAATATAAATGCTTTATTTAAAATAAAAAAAACGATTTTTCCCCCCACTTTATAATAATATTTTATTCAAAGAACTTATTCATGTTTTGTTTATTTTATCAAAAATTAGATACCACAAAATATGAACTGAATCATTTTGAATTCATAATAGTATACAATTAGATTCATGGTGGGTGGGAGGAGTGAGTTGGAGGGGTGGATTTTATTTAACTGTTATTTATCTATATGTTAAATTTATGTACTCTTTAAAGAGTGCTTGTTTCAATAATTAATGTACTTGAATATCTATTAGAAAGCAATTTCAGATCACGGATGAGTTGGGAGGAGTGTCGTCTGAGTGGGTCTCTTTGAGACTTAGCTGATTTTAGCTTGGGCTTTAGGCGTCTGTTCAAGGATAAAACTAGAGAGTGAAGTGAAATTAGAATAAAATAGGAGAGATCAACGGCTCGAGAGTGAGAGTTTGGGTTTTAAGAAATGGGAAGAGAGTAGGGAGAGATAGTGGGGTTTAGGTGAGTGTTTATTGTTTGTAAGCTTGATAATTCACAATGATTTCTATGAAGAGAGGTTCTCTTGTTTCACAAATGTAGTGTCCTGTCGCATCAGATTGATTCTTATCGGTGAAGTGAGGGAGATGGTGGTTAGTGAGGTGGTGGTTTATATAGTTATGATAGGTTTTGTATTTATCTTATTTTGCTTTAGGTGTATACAGTGGAAAACATAAAAAATATTTATATTATTCACAGGATTTCTAAAATAAAAAAATAAGTGAAAATATATATAAAATTATTATTTTTATTTATATAATTTAAATATGTGTGAGGAGAATAGTGGAGGGCAAATTACACTCTAGATTATATCTAATTAAATAAGATACTTTAAAGGAGACATATATAAAAAAGTGTTCATGCTTCAACGCAAGTGGAATTAGAACAAACGCAAAGATTAGACTATAGAATATAGGATTGTGGTGAAAATATTATTTATTAAAATAGAAGTTCGATAATAGTTAAGTAAGACATGAAGATATTTGAAAGTTATACTAGTAAACGGAGTCAGCATATATTAAAAAAGGAACTATTAAATATATTTTATGAATACGCAAGAATAACAATTGTGCATGATCAGCGTGTGATACGCAAGGTTTCATGCATATCGACGCGTTCACATCTTTCGTGTATACTTACTTTGTTATAGTCTGAGTCTATAGTGAACTGGACCGGCATTTTGGCATGCTCGTGCGCAGTAAACTCGAGCTCTGCAGTGGGAGAGGCGGGACAGCCGGTTCTTCGGGCTCGATGGAAGCCATTGCTAGGTTACACTTGAAAGGGGTGGGACAACTCTCCTCGCCAGTGTGGTCCTCCAAACACCATTGAAGTTCTACCTTAACCACGCGTGGCATTCAAGCCTCTCAGACGGGATGCTACGTCGGATATCAACTATACATATTTGTGACGTCGGAGAGAATGGTACAATTTCCTAAGTAGTAGTGTCTAGATTCATTGAGTATTCATTGGGGTCCTGGATAAGCTGTGAAATACACCTGGCAGTCCACGAGGGACAGCCCTCAAGTGCGGATACGATAGGTTAATAATAATCATTAATGCAAAATCCAAAAGTTGACAGGTGTAACTCATATATATATATATTATATTATATATATATATATATATTATATATATAGACTTCACGATTCCTTCTCAGACTCTTCATATCTCAAGTCACTATTATTTCTTCTTATACTTCTTTACTTATAAATATCGTATTCTCTTCATATATATGCTACTATAATGTATGAGTTTCTTCCCTTTGTATTTTTTTTCTCAGGTCGGGACCCTATATATCTATTCAATAATAGAGTGGATTCCCAGTGTGCGACTTCCTCTCTTCGACTTCTACGAAACTGTCAGTGAATCCTAGTTTATTCCTATTTGTTCTTCTTATGAGTTCAATGCTCTGGTGCTTCTTTGGTATTTACTTATTCGTCATACATTATATAAAAACGAAGAAAAAAAGAACAGAAGTTAAAATATAAGTACGCTTCATGAGTGCGTTTTTAAGCATACTCATTTCTTAAATGCTTTTTTTCAGTTCTCCTATCCTATTACACAAGGAGGTGACAACGGTATTAATAACACCGTAAATATTTGTCGTATTATGTTATAAGTATATATCATACAATATAATAAATGGCGGGGCCGTGTAATCTTAAGTGAAGATAGATATATACTCATATAGTCTGTATCTAAATATCTACACCCGTTGCTATGTATGAGTGAGGGTAAGGGGTGGGGGGTAGGGTGGGATTGGAGTGGTAGCTGAGTGGTGGATATAGGGGGTATGGGGTAGGTGCTATATAAGTGAGACGTTGGTTAAGGTATGATGCGGTAATCTCACTGCGGTGAAATGTGGTGGGTTGAGATGTTCTGGTGATGTTGCGATGTTGAATGGATAGAGTGAGGGACGATACCTAATTAGTACGCGACTATATGATATTAAATTAACATTTAATTTAATTTATATTATTATTATAATATTATTAATTATTTCATTTTATTATTTTAATTTTTTAATTTAATTATTTTTTATTATTTATATTTATTATATATTTATATTTTATTTTATTTTTATATAATTTATTATTATATTTTATATACTCTAAAAAATATTATAAATATAGTACAATATAATTATTTTTCGTGACGTATTTAATATTTGAAACTCTTTTTAATTAGTATATGCGTGTTGAGTTTAGTTGGTTCTTATCTATATTGTATATTTAATTTTCTTGTATTATTATGGATTTTTATTTTTGGGTAATTAATTGAGATATAGTGCTAATTTTAATCGATTCTGATTGGAACGATCTGTGTTCAATAGAATGACTTTTGACTGGTCCAACATACGTACTGATTTATGCTTCTACGGTTATAAATTATTTGCGGGCAGACGTTGGATTCTGGTAATTCAACTATAGTCCTTCAATACTATTATTTTATTATTATACATTTTATTTATATTAATTATAATAATATATATATATATATTAATATATTATATATATATATATAATTATATAATATATATATATATTAATATAATTATAATATATATATATATATATATATATATATATATAATATATATATATATATATATATATTAAATATAATATTATATATATATACTTCTATACTCTATATATATTTATATATTATATGATTTATTACTTATCAGTTACTAAATATGGCTCTTGGAACTGAAATTGCTAGCAAGGTGTTTAAGTAAATAACA
>JABUQX010098265.1:27500-39510 GCA_015478945.1 Trachelipus rathkii
AACTGCCTTCGGGAGCATCTAACATAAGAAACGGATGCAAATGAAAAAGATGAAATGCTGATACGTTGTTTTCTAAAAATCTAGTCTCTGAAGATGATGAAAGTGAGAAAAGATAAGGCACAAGTTCAGAACGCTTCCAATATTCAGCAAAGGTTTCAACAGGATGATTTGCTTTATGTTGTTAGGATTGGTACATTTCTTTTTTGGTGGTGCAGAGTCTACTAATGGTCAGCAGTAATAACATCAAGTGGTAAGAGCAGATCAGCAATTATTTGGTCAGCAGTTTTAAGGTGGTCTTTGACAACTTTCAAAATTCTTTGGACATAATCAGATGACAGGATTATGTCAATATTTTTTGGTTTGCATAATGCTAGCCATTGGTTCAAATAAAGCAAAATATTTGATTATTACGGAAGGGGTGATAATGAAATTGGGTCTTGTTGCCGAATTGTATAATTAAAAAGCTGTTTTTCTTGTTTGATTGTTGCCTTCCTTTGACAATTTTCTAACCCTTCAACGATTTTTATCATATTTGTATAGAAAATAGCATTGCTATGATTTTTTTAAGTCCAACGGGTTTCACAAGGTTTAAGCAAGTTGGGAATGTATTTTCTTCCTAGGGTGGAGTCTTTGAAAAAGTTTGTCTTTTATTGTGGCAATAGTATTTCGAATTTCCGTAATAATGTTTAGGGCATTAATGACCAAATTAAGCAGATGGCTTACACAGTCAAAATATAATCCCTTTTTATATTTTTTCCGCAGTTTCTTTTGAACTCCATTGTTCTTTATCTGCCAAATCAAACGTCTTGGCAATGGTTTTGCCATCAATCAATTCAAGAACTTCAAACCCCAGAAATTCTTCTCGAACAGTCATGCTTTCAAGATTGAAAAACCTTAATCCTATAGATAATTGTTCATTGCCTAACAAATCCGCAGTTTCATCGGCCAATATGGAGTAGGCACCAAATTTTTTTGCATCCGCGACAATCATGTTTTTTATGATAATTGCACACAAATTGATAAGTTAATTTTAAATCATCGGAGACCTTCAGACGTCATTATTCTGTCCTTGAATATGTTCTTTCAATTCAACATCATCCCTTTCTATTCGAGGTTTAATCAGATCTTCAAAAAATCCCTCATGCAGGCCTTTACCTCTTAAAGGTAAGTCATGGGGTTCCGCAGAAAATTATGATCATCAAAATTGTTGTAATATTTCTTTTATTTTCTGCAATTATTTTCTGATGTGCTGTATGCAGCTGAGTATAAA
Source organism: Trachelipus rathkii (assembly GCA_015478945.1). Classification (NCBI taxonomy): domain Eukaryota; kingdom Metazoa; phylum Arthropoda; class Malacostraca; order Isopoda; family Trachelipodidae; genus Trachelipus; species Trachelipus rathkii. The sequence goes on from JABUQX010098265.1 coordinate 28,771, forward strand.
CGGGTATGCCTTCCATGATTGATTTAGCAGCTTTGGCAGCCGCCAAATGCTATTGACATACTGAGAGTTCTAGCGGAGAAAACTGTCAGAAGAAACTAGCTGGATAAATGTACACAGCTAGTTGACTTCAAGCCAATATGAAAACGAAAACACATTAAAACTCTAGAAAAATTTTGCTTATAATACGCTAGTAATTAGTAAATTACTACTTCATTATCCATCGATTAGTGTATCTTTTTCAGTTTTTCTACTAATAAACCTCTAAAAACGTCGTCTGGCAAACATATAAGGTTCATATTTTTATTTCGCCAAGATCTAGGGGGCAAGAACACCCCTGCCCCTCTGCATACGCCCATGTATATATATATATATATATATATATATATATATATATATATATATATATATATATATATATAAGTAATATATATATATATATATATTATATATCATATATATATATATATATATGTTGATAGACCTGCACGTGTGATCATATAAGCTCGAGAACAACTGTTCAAGGAATCTTCATCTAATGTAGTTTGAGATTACTTCGATATTATATCCAATAACATCGCAAAGTGTATGCTTTTTAATCATAATTATTCTGGGAAGGAAGACCGATATCAGGGTTTAAAATCCATCTAAGCAGCAAACACACGGATATGATCTTTCGTTTTCTCACTTTGAAGTTCTTGGCTTTGTACGGCTAATGAAAGAAACCTTCCTTTTATACTCACTACGTCAAAGGCAATGCAACAGAGAGAGTTTTTGCGAGAAAAAGTATGACTGCGTTAAAACTAAAGTTTCTAGATAGAATTAATAATATTTTATGAAACAATTATTCAATGGGAAACAGCCATTTTTTCGCTGTCTTATCTGCTGACTTGTTCTTTGACTACTTTTTGGCCTCTGAATACGAAATCATAACCTCCAGTCTTTTGTCTCTACGTCAACTTTTTTAAAGCTACAGCAATCCTCTTTCTTTTCTAAATGTATAAAAAGATGGGCATTTATTAAAGGGAAGATAAAGAGAAACAGAACTTACCCCAAATATACTGCTTAACAAAGATAGTTTTTATTCATACAAAAGTATACATTTTACTGCAGTTTAAATTCGATCGGAAACATTAATCATTAAGGTAAAAATTTTCGCTTTCAGCTTTTTCTGGACTGTTTAATCTTGTGAGACATTCTCGCTTTGATGCTCAAACAATTAGTTCAGCCATCATTCTAATGTACATACCCATTTACCTGAACTGTGCCTCCATCACCTTCAAATCTTGGTGGAATTCGCTCACCCTGCTCTCAATGACTGCACCCAAGATTTTTTCTGGAGTTAGCGGGATGGCTATGTAAAAAATAAATTTGATGCTCATGCTTGCCAAGCATTTTGAAAGCTCTCCGAAGACGTGCTGGCATCATTTGCCGGTGTATTCTGTGCTCGGGTTTTTCCAAGAAAGTCTTTGACAGTCTTCCACACAACCAAAACATTCTTTTTGAGTTCTGTCATTGTTCCTATGAAATGTTCATCTTTAATTAAGGAGCTGCCGAATTTGTGGACCATCAAACACACTGGCCTTTACCTTTTCAAATGACAGACTAGGAAATGCCGAAATGAGATACTTGAAACAGTCTCCTTCAGTTGGCAACACGCTTTAACACATTGTCTTATGTGACCGTGTATTTATATTGCAAGAGGGTCGGAAAGTTTATGTTCTTCTTCTTGTCGACAAGGGGTTGATGTAGAATGTTTGGATCACTAGGCTACAGGTCAGATCTTGGGGGTCAATTCGACTGCACCCAATGCTTCTCACGAGCTCTGCTGTCCTCCACATACACAAAAAACATGGATACTTGGTGTATTCCGCGGTTGCTGGCTAAAGGACGAAGCAGACCAGTTTTGAAGGTCACACAGATTGATTACCATCTTGTGCATGTGATTATTGCAAACTTTTTCAATGACCTCTTTATGTTCTTCATTCATTCTCACGCAACAAACTGAATTGGCCTATTGGGACTGAACAAAATAAAATTTCCATTGTGGAGGAGGACACACTTCAAGCTCCACTTTGAACTATCGATGAACAATCGACATTCAGTTGCATTATAGGCTGAAATTCCCACTTTTTCAATTAAACCACGTATGTTATGGCAGTACACAAATTCATCATCACTTCAAAAGTATTTTAAAACCACTTTCTCTTGATCGAAAGTAGTATACCTTAGCTCCTTTTTCAAGCAAGTTTTTCTCGTGCAGTCTTGATGCTAACAGCTCTGAAACTTTTTTGGATAGTCCAAAATCTGGTGCCAAATTATTCAACTTTACGAGCGGAATCATCTTCAATTTCAAAATTATCGTCGTTGGGGTCACTTTGATGTTCATCAGACCCGTATTCCTGTATTTCCAAAGTAGGTAATTCTTTGAAAACTGGCACTGGGATCTCAGCTGAATGAGGCAGTATAGCTGATGGTAAACTAGGTTACTCTATTTTACATTTATTTTTCTTGTTATATCCTGACGTTTCTACTATACAAAAGTAACAATCACTTGAGTGATCTCTGGGCTCTCACCAAATCATAGGTATACCAAATGAAAATTTATCACGTTTTCCCTTCGTCCACATCCATAAACTCTCGACACACTGCTTGCACACTTTGTGAGGGGAGCCATGACGTTATCTGGATCAACCAATCTTCACTTAAAATATGCAAATAAAGCGTTGTCCTAACAAATGACTATGTTTTGTCTCTGACTGGAACTGGTAAAACGTTGCCACATATTATCAGCAAAATGATCGCGGCTGTTTAAAGCCCTTACAACGCGACAACACTAGCAGTAGGCAGACATAAGGAATAGGTTTTCAGTTATTATATAAATAAAATACTCTAAACCTACTGGTAACTTGCATACAACAAGAACTCAGACTTCAATGTCGGAATGCGCTACACTATATCACAGTGGCACACAACCATCCACTACAGTATCTCAGGCGTAACTGAGCTAGTCTCGACAAATATGCACCTCTCGCTGGTCTCCTAATATGACCTTATTCACCCTCGTCATATTATTATATAATATATATATATATATTATATATATAATACTATTATATACAAATTATTTATATATATACTCTATACTATATTAATATATATATATATATATATATATAATATAATATATATATAAATATATTATATATATATATATATATAATTATATGTAATTATATATATTATATATATATATATATACTACTACTCTATATCTCTCCTATATATATATATATATTATATATATATATATCACAGAGAGTGGTCATATTCACATAAGGAGTAGAGAAAAAACCTGTCGTGCTAGAAGAAAAGCAACTATAGATTTGAAATCAGCATGCATACCTAACCCTAAAACAGCTGAAAAATCGAGCTCAACAAAAAGAAAAAAAAATTACAAAGTTAGCTTTCTTCACCGACGAATTCAAAAGGAATTCAAAAGGATTTTTTTTTTGCATGAAGAAACCTATCCTGATATTTCACTGTTAAAGGGACTTACACTTCCTTTTCGATCACGAAATATTGTGAGTGAACGTCTCTTCAATGGTGTTGGTTTGATCTATGATGAAACACGTACTTGATTAAATGCTCAAAGAGTGCTGAAAATTTGTTATTTAAGTATAGCCTTTCAATAACTGATTTCAACTATTGATTATGGTATCAACTCTGGCTCCATAACTTAATGATGTGGTTTGCCTCTGGTTGGGAAAAGAGGGTGGTGAATGCGTGTAAGAGTGGGTCCTCGTTTTGCATCATGGACACATAGGAAATTTAATGTATTTTACTCATTCATATTTTATGGCTGAAATCTTTCAGCAGAAGACAACATTCCAGCTATACCTATTATTAAAAGTGACATCTTACTAACAACAGGAAATATTTTCATACGCATTCGTCAATATTAAGAAAAATTATTCGCATTTGCATTCACATTCGCGTATATATATTATTATATATATATATAGTATATATATTATATATATATATATATTATATATTATATATTAGTATAACTATATATATATATTATATAATATATATATATACCCGCTATATAGTATATATATATCATATACCTTTTTTTATATATATGTTGTAATATATATATATATTATATGGTATATACTATATATATATATCCTATATATATTATATATATATTATATATATATATATATATATAATATATATTATATATATATACTTTATATATATATATATATATCTATATTACCGTATAATATATTATACTATATATATATAGTATTATTATTATATATAGTATCTATGTATAATATATATATATATATATATATAGTTATATATACCGTATATATATATATATATATAATATATTTATACCTATATATATATATGTATATATATAGTTATATTATATATATATTATGATATATATATATAATTATATACTATATAACTAAATATATTCAACTTATATACTATCCTCATATTATATTATATCTAATATATATATATATATATATACTAATATTATTAATATATATCCTCTCAGACCCGTGTCACTCTTTATAATATATAGTATGATTTATACATATAGTTAGTATATATAATTATATCCTCATTAATATATATACGGTTATATTATTACTATATATATTATATATTATATTATTTATTATATATATATATATACTATACCTATTATTACTATATATATATATATATATATATATATAGTTATATATACTATACGATAATATTTAATAACATTTTATTTTTTATTAAATTATTTTTAAAGTATATATTATATATATATACTATAGTATATATTATTATATTATATTATATATTATATATATATTATAATATACTATAATATAATATTATATATATAGTATATATATTATAATATATATATGATACTTATCACTTATGTGTATATATATATATAATATATATATATTATATATATATATTATATATAATATATTATATATATATATATATATATATATATATCTAGGTGTATTCACTATATATATACTATATATTATAGTTATATATATTGTATTAAATATATATATATAGATCATATTTATATCCATATAGTTGATATATAGATTATGAGACCAGCAGTTCCTGTTACATACTATATATATTATATATATATCATTATATATATATATATATATATAATATATATTATTATCATATATATTATATATATTTATATATATATACTATGGTTAATATCTCATATCGATGAGCAACATTCGGTAGGATCTATTTCCTGTAAATTGTTTGTGGGAAAAAAAAAGATAACAATTTTGTTATTTTTTATTTTTTTTCTATGTATGTTATCGAACAAAATACTAAAAATCTCATGGTTTGCAGATGCGTGTTTTTTCTTCTTTTTTCTTTCAACAATTGCAGTGAATAAATCTATAAATATTAAAATAAATGATATATTAAGTGGAGCGCTATGATACGTTAAGTAAGGTTACGATGAGTTACGTTAGTTTACCTAGATTTAAACTTTAATATTTCTTTTATTAGCTTCTTCGTATTACACCCGTTTGAAACGTTTTGGCTAACTTTATTTTTTATACTTATTGGTTAAAAAAACTAATAATAACCTCTTTAAGTTGAAAAAATTACAAAAAGCTTAATAAAAATAACCATTTCGGTTGAAAGATCCTACTGAATATAGTCCTATATTATATATTATATATAATATGATATATATTATAGTAATATATATATATATGTAAAATATATATATATATAGTATATATATATATATTATTATATATTATATATATACTATATATACTATATATATATATATATATATACTATATTATATTATATACTTCATATATATATATATATATACTATATATATATTATATATATATAATAGTCTATATTATACTATTATATATATATATTGAGTTGATGCAGCAGATGTCATTTTTTTGCATCCGCGGATGCGAATGCGGTTACCTGATAATATCTATATATATATACCTATTTATATATATATATAATATATACATATATATATATATATATATATACTATTCTATATTATATATAATATTATATATTATATATATATATTAATATATATATCGACGTTTAGCACAATCTGGATTAAGATTAACTGTGGTACCAAGGTCGCGGGCGGGGTACCCAAACTTAAGATGCACCCCATCACCTCTTTCTCCAACACCCCCCCCCCCCCGCCCTTTCTTAAAAGAGATTTTTACAATGGATTATATACTTTTTTGCACTAATGCTGAAATTCAAATATAGTCTAGATTGTGCTTGAGAAACAGCAATTTTTCTGCCCTTTTTTTGCTGAGAGTCTGTTTCTCTTTTCATCATATATTACCCAACATCGCTAAATATTCTCTCACTTGGAACACTAGTTGGAAGACAGGCCAAGAGTATTTCCTGGCAAGTTTACTCAAGCGTGGGGGTAAACACATTTTGCTTAACTTTCCACCAATCGATACAATCATCATTTGATATATAGTCTTTTTCTTTTTAGATAGTTTTCAATCATTGCACTACATCTTTTGGTAATGCGTGTGTTCTTCATCACTACTGGACTGTAGAAACTCCTTCTAGTGAATGTTATTGATTTACTTGTAAGCAGGTGTTGGTTCTGTAGATTTCGTTTTTTTTCTTCTTTTTAAAATAAATTTCAAATATATAATAACTATATATATATTATATAATATTATATATATTATATATATATTGTTATATAATAGTTATATATATATATATTTATAATACTATATATATATATATATATATTATATATATATATATTATATATATATTTATATATATATATTTATATATTATATAAATTATATCTACATTATATACTATATATAATATATATATATATATATATATATAATATATATATATATATAAGCCTATATATATATATTATATATAATAATATATATATATATATATATATATCATAGTATATAATATATATATATTGTTGCGGATTGAAGTTTTTTGAACTGCACAACAAATGACAATTTAACTTGATTCTAAATACTTGTTACAAAAAAAACTTGTTATATAACGGGGATCTTAAGTTAAGTTGCCAATAGTATGAAAGTTATTTAATTTCCACAAGAACCAAAGCGTTTTTCTAGCTCTAGTTTCTATTGGATATCTTTTCATTCTTTTTAAACCGTCATCATTTTCTTGAAAATGGTTCAAAATGCTTCATTAGCGTTGAGCATTGAATGTATATTACATCGTTATTGATTTATTTCTAGGATGTGTTGGTTCTGTAGATTCGCTTTTTCCCTCTCTCTCTCGGTGGCGAGTTTAATAGACTTTGTTCGGATTGATTTTCAACTGCAAACACAACAGTGACGATTTAGCTTCTTCTAATATTGTTACAAAAAAACTTGACTTTGTAACGGGAATCTAAGTAAGTTGCAATAGATGAAGGTTATTAATTTATCACCAGAACCAAAGCCTTTTCTAGCTCTAGTTTAATATATCTTTCATTCTTTTTAAACCGTCATCTTTTCATTTGAAGATGGTTCAAAATGCTTCCTTAGCTTTGAGATTAATGGTATTACATCGGAGAAAGAAGCTGTAGAGGCGCTGATTTTTTAATTTTTTTTTTATTGTTTTTTTTATTTTTTTTTTTTTTTTTTATGGTTAAATTTCTCTCAAATGGTAATTCAATAAAAACTTAAGTGCAAAATGTGATAAGATGATCATTTTCCACATTAGTAAGAATTTTATGCTAACTTTAGAATACGAACTGGCGTACAAAGCAAGAGGTTCTGTGAGCAATACCATTCTATCCATCAAATGAATTTTACCTATTCAGCGAGTTGGAACGTCTTTTATAAACATTAAGATATAAAATATCAAGCCGTTTTTGATGAATTGCCTTCAAGTCATTTTCATTTTCAATTTCCATTTCGTTTATCATTAAGTATTCGTTTATTTTTAAATCTTTATAAAATCTCGACAATAAATATCGCGCAACATCCGCAGGCAAAGCGCCGATGAGGATCTTTAATAAATGTGCGGATGTGATGTTACCTGATCACTATATAGTATATATATATATAGTTACTATATTATATATATATATCTATATATATTATAAGTATATATTATATATAGTATACTATATCATATATATATATGATTATTATATATATATATATATATATATAAAATATAGTATATATATATTAATTATATTATAATATATAGTATATATATTATATATATATATATATATATATATATATATTTATATTATATATTATATATATATATTATATAATATAATACTATATATATATTAGTTAATATATATATATTTACAGAACTGTCGCCACTCACGGCTATAATAACAATAATAGAAAATAACAAAAAAAATTAATAAAAATATCTAAGAATTTATGGAATTTCTAATAAATAAATAGTCCTTCCTCTTTGTTCTTCTTTTTCTTTGAAACGTTTTCCTCCTCATCCAAGATGATCATTGAAGAATATACATTAACAAAATGATTAGCGGAATTTTCTTTTCTACCTCTTCTACGTCTTTCTCTTTCCTTTTCTTATTCTTAGCAAACTCCCCTAATAAGTTTTCATTTAATGAACTTCTAAGAGATCAGTGTTCAATATTTGAGCCTCCACCCTCTTCTTATGGCGCTTCTTCTTTTTTCTATTTTCGGTGCTTCCAGTTTCAGCATTCCTGTGATGCCACCTCAAAGATTAAAGAGTCTTCAAAACCTTTTAACTTTCTTTACTGCATTTTTTCTTTGTGGTTCTCCAGTTTCCCCATAATCATTAACGATGGTGGAACCATTCAAAACATTGACATCTGAATCTAACTGCAATTCCCATTAATATCCTCTTATCTCTTCACCTCGCTACTTCAAAAAATTTAATTGAAAACTTCAACTTTTCAAGCACATGATCGCGAACTGGAACATTACATTCTCCTGTATATTATATATTATATAATTAGTGATATTATATATATATATATTATTATATATATTATATGTATATATACTATGTGTGTGTTATATGTTTAATGTGTGTTTCAATATCTCTACATTGTGTATTTACCACTATGGTAAAATCTTGAGCAACTAACTCCTCCTTAATCTACTTCTCCCGACTACCTATCATAGTATATATCAGTTGAACACATTCGGACTCAGCATATCTCGTAATGACATGATCTGCTCTTTTATATCTCGCCCTACAGACTTTTAACACAATGTTTTCCTATTGTATATCACTGGTAAGTTAGTGATACAATACTTAATTCATTTTATCTAACTATTACTTTTTAATTTTAAACTAACATTCCATAACGTATAGAATGCCGTCTATTTAAACTTTTCAATTTGATACTTTGGATATTACTAGTTAAACTCCAAATATTTGTCAAATTTTGGTTTAGTACTACTCGGGGTATCACTCATTTCATAGAGACTATATATATATATTTATAGTATTATAATTTAATTATATTATTATATTTATTATTTTATAATTTAATGTTATTATCATATAATAATTATTATTATATATCTATTATATTATAAACTTTATTAATATAATATATATATATATTTATTATAATATTAATATATATATATATATTAATTATATATATTATATATTATAATATTAATATAATATATAATATATATTATATATTATATAAATATATTATATAATATAATATATAATTATTAATTATATATTAATTAAATAATATTAAATATATATATATATATATATTATAAATTATATTAATTATTATATATATATATATTATCAATATATATATATGTATATATTATATATATATATATATATAATATATTATATTATATATAATATAATATATTATATATTATTAATTAATTATGTATGTATTAATATTTTATATTAATATATAATATATATATAATATCTATATATATATAATTATTATAATTATATATTAATATATATATATATTATATTTTATAATATATATTTTATACTATATATAAGTTATATATTATATCTTAATATATATATATATAATATTATATTATATAATATTCATATATTATATTATATATAATAATTATATGTTAATAAAATATAATATTATTATACGATATATTAATATTCTTAATATAATAATATGATATATTATATAATATAAATAATATATTTAAATATCTTCTATATTATTTAAAGTTTATAATTATCTAATTATAGTTAAAAAAAATATCATATTTTTAACCCTTTAAATCTATATGGTGATTTCAAAAACATTATATTTTCCGTTTTCCTATAAAATTTATTTCTGGTTCTTCCATTCAAAGAATATCGTGATAAAATATAATAGTATGAAAAGCATGTACCCAACAAAGGTAATATCTTATACGTTATCCATATAGTACGTTGTCTAGGCTTTGAAGAATTTCTTCTCAGTTAGATCAGACGCATGTACTCATAATCATTCGATGGTGATCTATTTGTGCTTGCCCTTTCTTTCTTTTATTTTTCTACTATTTGTAGTCTACAAAACAAATAAGGTTCAAAACTCTAAATTTAATAATCTGGCAAACCGTTAAAAGTATTTGCAGGAAACACTATCTCTCCTCCTATCCTCTT
>JABUQX010098266.1:10000-12500 GCA_015478945.1 Trachelipus rathkii
TTAGGAAAAAATTTCTCAAATACAGAGATCAAATGATTTCATCTAATATTAAAAAGATTCAATTAAGCTTCATCAAAAACTGCCTAAAAAATTTAGTTATACCTAAGACTCTGTTACCTAACAATCTTTCAACAAATGATAATAACCCTTTCCCTGATATATATACATAGGGAAATTCTTCTTAGCAAAATTTCAACTATCAAGAAAGAAATTAAACTCGCTTTCGGACAAAGTTTTAAATACTTCAAAATTTTCCAAGAGTCATGGTATAAACAGAACCCAAACTCTCTCGATACCTTCACCCAGTTACTCAATTTAGCACATCAAAGAAAAGATTTTATCATCAATGAAAAAAAGAGAAAACTTAACAACAAATTTAATACTATTTATTATAATAGTGTTTGGGTGAAGAATTCTAATTTTAATAACATCATAAATAAATCAGATTTAGAACTATCGATGGATCAAAAAATCATTTTGGGCTACGGACTCTCATTTTCTCTACAAAATTTGGACCCGATTTCGAAATTTATTGTGGACTTTGAAAAATATAAAACTAATTTCAAAGAAGAATCTCACTCTCTGGATTTCATGGAAGGACTAATTATTCATAAGATTTTCAACTCCCTAAATAAACAGAAAACACCCTCCTAATTTTACACAGCTCTCTATTCACTTACAAAAAACAACAATATCATAATTACAAGATCCAACAAATGTAATAATATAGTTATACTTAACAAAACTGACTATCTACATAAATGTAACAATCTACTCTCTGATAACAACACATATTCCCTCCTCACTAAAAATCCCTTAAAAACTTTTCAAATTAACTTTAACCATAAACTAAAAAACATTCTTTCGGAACATGTTCACCTGCACAATGATTTAAAAGCCACCTTCCCTTGCCTTTCCAAATTCTATGGAATCCCTAAAACCCATAAACCTAATACCCCTCTCCGCCCTATCATCTCTAACATAGATTCTGTCCCCTATAAATTATCCAAATGGCTAGCTAAACAACTCTCCCCTCTTGTTGGACACATCTCATCATCACACATTACCAATTCTGAAGATTTCATCATCAAAACCAAAAACATCAACCCACACTCCCACTCCCTTGTAAGTTTTGATGTAACTTCACTCTTCACCTCCGTACCTGTCCCTTTAACCCTTTCACTCCTATCACGTTTTATTGATGAAAACAATTTCATATTACCATTTCCCTTTGACACTTTAAAACAATTAATCCTACTTACCCTAGAACACAACTTTTTCGAATTTAATAACACTTTTCTGAAACAAAATTCTGGTCTTAGTATGGGTTCTCCCCTTTCTCCTGTCCTAAGTAATATTTTCATGGAACTTCTTGAAATTTATCATATATTCCCTAACCACATTCTCACTAATGTTACTTGGTACAGATATGTGGATGACATTTTTGCATCTATTCCTTCCAACATTAATCCACATAATATACTTGATTTCCTCAACACTATTAACCCTAACATTAAATTCACTATTGAAACTTCTAAAAATAATTCCCTACCATTCCTTGATGTTCTTATAACCTGGTCCAATAATCTCTCTACCCTCCAATTCTCTGTTTACTGTAAACCTACTTACAACCCAAGTTACATACATTGGTTTTCATCCCATTCAACCAACACAAAAATAGGAACACTTTCTTCCTTATTTCTCAGAGCTCTAAGAATATGCTCTCCCTCTTTTCTACAAACTGAAATTAATTACCTTTTCTCTATTTTTAACAAACTTTCTTACCCTCATTTCATTATACAACGTGCCCTTAAACAAGCAAAAAAATCCTTTTATCAACCTCACAATTATAACCCCTCTAATAACAACTCTTTCTTACCCATACCTAACATTCCTCTTAAATAATTAAAATACATCTTACTCAATAATATTAAACTCACCTCTTCAGGAAATTTACCCCTTAAAGCTATTCTTAGACCCAACATAAATCGACCCACTAACATACCCCAATGTGTTTATAAAATCCCTTGCCTTCATTGTAACTCCTTATACATCGGAGAAACACATGACTTTAACCGTAGACTGTACCAACACAAACATGACCTTACCACTGACAACCTAAATTCTGCCCTCACATTACATCGTGCCACACATAACCATACTATTGACATTAACAACATGACCCCTCTCATACATTCAAAAGATTTACACAGAAGAAAATTACTTGAATCCTACTACATCCTTAACACCAATAATTATAATAGGCAAAAAGGTGAAATCAATATCAATCCCACTCTAAATAACATTTTGAACCACTAATTTCTATAAAAATCTTAAATCTAAAATATAAATTACTTTTTAGATTTCTATTGTTAATATTAAATTTAATTTTAATCTTACAACAACCAGCACCTGATGAGGTTTCAGAAAAGAAACGAAAATTTGTGCTTAAGTAAATTATTAAATAGTGACTTTCCTTCTAAATTATTAACAAGATTCT
>JABUQX010098266.1:32500-44816 GCA_015478945.1 Trachelipus rathkii
GTGGCTCGGAAAGGAAGGAGCACCCCAACGAACGAAGTCTTGGGATTTGCAATGCTCACCGCCAAAATCAATGCGAGAAGCATGGCAACCCCCTTGTATTGCGAGGCGAACGCAAATGGAAGGTGGAAAGCAGAGGCACTCCTCTGAGGCATCTACCGAGTTTGAAGTACCTATTAGAAAAGAGATAGTGCGCCAACGTCACGTCCCAGAGGAGATAAAGGGTCAAGAGAGTTAGAAAGTAGGGGACAGGTTATTTATCTGTTAACCTTAGACTCTTCACTATTCAAAAGATGTACGGAACCGAAACCCCCCCCCCAGATGTGAGACAGTACTCCAAACAGAAGGGCGAAGTAAGGCCCCTTATATAAACTGAGTATGCTGTGCAGAAAGAAAAGAAATTTCCCGCAACTGAAACAGAACTCCCAGGTTTCTTTGAGGCCACCTTAGGAACCGTTGTGAATTGTAGGTTTCCAGATATTTTTTTGTTTATGTTCAGAGACCAAGAATGTTTTATGTTGTAAACAGGTGAGACGTTAGAACCGTCGAAAAAAAAATAATTAATTAGGAAATTGAGGAGGTGTTTTTTTGAGAAGGGAGATGTAAAAGTAGTTGATTTTTCAAAGAGTTGAATTCACAGAGTTGTGGTGGCCCTACCTCCGGGAATGCCATCCAAGGTTGGCAAGAATAGAAATCGGAAAGCTGAAGACAGAGGCACTCTAGATGTCAAAAGTTAGGGAGGCATATTTGAAATGAGGTGGAAGAATGGAGAGTGTGTCATCGGCATAACAGAAGTTTAACAGAGTTTTAGAAAGGTACAGCTGAGGAAATCGTTGATGAAAGTAAGAATATAAGTTGGAGATAAACGACCTTGAGGAACACCACAAATTACAGGAAAGGAGGAAGAAGTGGCTCCATCATCGAGTGCTGATATGGAGCGACCAGAGAGAAACTTGACAAGAGTATACGCAAAGAGAAGGAGGAAACCCCAAGGAAGGTAGCTTATAGAGTAGCGATGCATGCATACTCCGATCAAAAAGCCTTTGATCATATCGAGTGCCAACCACCCAAGAACTCCCATAGTCGCCTAAGGGCAAGCAGACATTAATCAGTAAGATAGGGATAGTATGTCACGCAGTGACCTCGAGAAGTCGAAACCATACTGATGATCTGGAAAGAAGGAGAGACTCCAAGATGATCAGGAAATGAGAGTTAAGAAGAGTTTCAAAGATCTTAGATTAGAATACAAGTGAAGCTATAGGACGAAAGTTGGAAGGATCAGAGCGGCTGCCCTTTTTCGGGATTGGTTGGTCATATGCGCGCTTCCAACACACTGAGGAAATGTACTAGCATTAAGGCATAGAGAGTAGAGTTGACCGAGGACAGGCGCCAGCTCTCGGAAGCACAACTCCCTTACAAACACGGGGAGGAATGCCATCCGGCCACTAGCTTCCTGAAACTCATAAATCTCCAGATCCATGCACCCGATGCATGCGTAAATCCGCGGGAAGAGCATAGGAAAACCTGAGAGAGAAGAAGCAGGAAGGAGGGATGCCGGAATCGTCCAGGGCAGAATTTAGATGAAAAAAGGAGCCTAGGCAAGGTTAGCGCTTTTCAAATAGCGAGAGTTAGCTACAGAAACGTCCAAGCATGTGGAGGAAGGCAGATTTACAAGTTTTAGAATCGTTTTTGGCTAAGAGGCCAGAAATTTTATCAGTGGGAGAGCCAAGTAGGTTGTCGCATCTTTCTTTTTAGTGAAAGCCGCGCTTAGCCTGGCGAAATATAGCTCTGCATACGATTGCGAGCAAGAATTGGAAATTAGTAAGAGTGATAGGAGAACGAGGTTTTTCATGCCCCCGATAGCAATGTCCCTCCTGAATGGAGGAGAAATTCCCCATCGAACCATAGGATTTGTGGAGAAAAAAATTTAGTTGAAGATGGAATGAACCCGCTCAATACCTCACGACGATTAACGGCTCCAACCTTTTCCAGGGGTGGACCGAAAGCGTCCTCCGAGTCAAAACAGGATTCCTCCAAGCATATTTTGCAAAGAAACGACGCAACGCCCTCCAATTAGCCCACGATTAAAGTGCCAGAAAGTAAGTTTGGGCATGTGGAGCTGCTGGAGAAAAAGTTTTAAAATTAAGAGCTACAAGATTGTGGTCAGAGTTACCCAGGAGTGGAGGCGGAAAATGGGTGTATTTAATATCGAGAAGAGGTAGTGGTGAAACATAAATCAAGCGTGTTCAGGAATTGGTAGGACGATCTGGTATGTGTGTAGGTTCTTTAATTAACTGTTCCAAAGCGTTGAGAATACTGAATGTTTTTTGGCCTCCCTCCCCTCCTGCCATCAAGCTTATGAAGAGGAAGCCCAACCACTCAGTGTGAAGTACGTTAAAATCACCTAAATAGATGATCTAGCATTTGGATGGGAAGAAGTAACAGTCTCATGAGAAGTGGTAAAGACATATTCAAAAAGGAGTGAAATCTGTTCGTTAGGGAGGCAGGTAGCAAGAAACACAGATAATGGGTCGTAGTAGGAGAAGATTTAAGCCACAGAACATCGAAATTAGGAGATTCCAGATTCACGAGACGTGTTACAGGAGTTTAATGTTTATATAGGCACAGACTCCACCATTTAAGTCTGAAATTATAGAAAGGTTATAGTTAATTGATTTTAAGTTTTTTGAAAAAGAATTCCCTGGCTACGCCTGGGTCTCAGACAGAAGTAAATTAGGTAGAGAGTTAGCTGAGGTGATATTCCACGATTCATGTTAGCTTTCCAGGCCATGAACGTTGGCGAGTCCAATAGAGAACCCCAGCCTGCGCCCACCCCTATACATCTTCTCTTTCCAGTCATTCAAAAACAGCCTCACAAACAAACACACACATCGACAATACACAGCCCACCCAAAAAAACCCACAGAATTGGGTTTTTATTAAAAAAAACGCGCCCACACAACAAACACACAGATCACGTACAAAAAAAATAAAGCAAAAAAAAAAAAAAAAAAGAGGAAAAAAAAAAAAAAAAAAAAAAATTTATTAATATTAAAATTTTATGAAAAAAATTAATAAAAATAGGGAAAAAAGACCAACTAAATCAGTAATCTGATAAATATGTAAAGTAAATAAAACCTTAAACGTTAAAAATCACATACACACACTCACACAGTTTCACTAACTTACGAACTTAAATTTAACCAAAAAAAAAAAAACCGAATACCAATAATCCTAATTAAAACTTTAAAAAAGGCTAAAAGCTGCATTAATGAATAAATTAAATACGTAAAACGTAAAAAGTTAAAAAGGTAAAACACTAATAACTTATCTTAAAATTTCGGCATGTTCGAGAGATTAGGCCATGTTTTTGTCTAAGTCTTCTTAAAAAGCGCTTATTCGAGTATTTATAAATAATAAAACCCTCTAACAATATGACATAAATACTGAATCACTTACAAGCAAAATTAAAACACATTCTATAGCGAAAATTAAAAACAAAACACAAAGCAACACAGCGCGAGCGCAAACACGAGCACAACCTTCCACTTTGAAAACTATATAAGTAGTATTGCAGCCACCTGCGCGACCACATTTGGAATACGTTCTCTGAGTGTCCTTATCAGCGTAATTAAGGCCTAACGAGAGTTAGGCTCGAGCGTGATGACGTAATCTCGTCGGAGACGAGATTACGTCAGCGCGCGAGAGCGCGCGTGCGCGCATACACATACACATACAATACACATTAATTAATTATTATTAATTATATATTATTATTATTAAATTATTTATTAACGTGGTTCGAAGAATTGTGATCACTGGAGTGAATCACAATTTTCGAGGTGTTCTTGTGCTCCGAATACTCCCGATCCGACTCCGACTCCGACTCCGACTCCGACTCCGACTCCGACTCCGGCTCCGATTCATGGTTCGGTTTGGTTCAGATATCAGTTAGTGTTGATCTGTCTGTATTATTATTATTATTATTATTATTATTATTATTATTATTATTATTAATTGATTATTATTAATTATTTTATTATTATTATTATATTATATTATTTATATTATTATTTTCCCACCGCGGTTTCTTCTTCGCATCCGGTTCTGAGTCCGATATATATCTACACGGGTTAGGGTTATCGTATCAGGCTAAAATTTGGAGGGGGGTTAGATGGGGAGGTAACCTCGTCGTAGACGAGGTTACGTCCCCATGGGTCCCCGAATGGGGACCCCACCCCCCCTTTAAAAAATCGAAGTGTTCGTAATTGGCTGAAATTTGGTGAGAGGATGCAGAGTTGAATTTCTAGAAATACTTGATATGTGAATCTGTGGAGTTGGCTCCGGCACCGGTGCTGGAGCCACTGCGGTGCCGAGTTAATAAACAGTCGTATAACAACAATGTTGGTGTCCTTATAAATGTTATCGAGGTCGTAGAGTTCGAATATGATGGTTATAAGACCGTATAGGGTGTCTAGGATCCCACAGAAGGGGATCCCACCCCAAACATTAAATACTGATGTAGGAAGCTGAAACTTGATATACAGCCTTTTTAAGTTGTATCTTAGGTGTATACGGGGTAAAATGACCGATTTTACCAAATTTGGGGACCAACCCCCAAATCTGAAATATTTTCATAGAGTGATGAAACTCGGTATACATCCTTCTGAGGATGTATCTTAGATGTAGCCGGGAGTAAAATGACTGTGGATGCCCCAAGATGGGATACGTCACCCAAAATCTTGAAACATTGACTAGAACAACTAAACTAGATATACAGCCTTTAGGTTGTACTTAGATGAATACGGGGTAAAATGACCGATTTGACCAAATTTGGGGACCAGCCCCCAAATCTGAAATATTGGCGTAGAATGATGAAACTCGGTATACAGCCTTCTGAGGATGTATCTTAGATGCCCCCGGGAGTAAAATGACTGTGGGTGCCCCAGATGGGGTACTCACCCCAAAATCTGAATATTGAACTAGAACAAACGAACTTTGAACATCCGCCCTTTTTAGTTGTATCTTAGATTATACGGGTAAAATGACCGAATGGGATCAAATTTGAGGGACGCCCCCCAAATCTGAATATTGACCTAAAAACGAGAAACTAGTCATATACCTTCATATAAGGTACCCATATCGTATTTGGGTTAAATAGCCGTACACAGCCTAAAGGGGGGTCTCCGGGACCCCAAACCTGAAATATTGACCTAGAACGATGAAACTCGGTATATACCTTTCATATAAGGTACCCATATCGTATATGGGTTAAATAGCCGTACACATTCCAAAGGGGGGTCACCAGCCCCACAAAACTGAAATATTGACGTAGAACAACGAAACCTTGGTGTATGCATTTTTGCTATGATGTAATCCTCGATTACAGAAAACGAAAAAATAAAAATTAAATAAATAAATAAAAATAAATTTCTTATTTTTTTATGTTTTATAACTTACAAATTTAACGTTTTTACATACCCTAAGCTAGTAAATCACTAAATCAAACCACCAATCCTGCCAGCATCCAACCTCCCTCCTGGCCATCTGTGATCTATTGATCTATTGATTAAGGTCACTTTTTGAGTATCATTTTGATAAACATAAACATAAAATCAAGTTCTCTTTTACAAGATCAGACAATATATGCTGACGTAACAAAAGTTTTCACAGTAATAAAGCTTTACTTAGCATCATCTGAAACTATGAATACTAACCCACACGAGAAACTAGCCATTAGACCAGGATAAAATGGTATATCAAAGTTCACACTTAACACCAGTAAGTAACTAACATAACATCCAAAAAACGTAACTTATTCAAACTTTGTCAAGCATGTCTCTAACTTAACAATGTTAATTCTTTACATTAACATGGTGATATGTAACAAAAATTTACATAGACCGTAGTGTAATTATCATACAAGACCAATGAGTATACCTCTAACGTAACAGAAGTTTTCACATTAATAAGCTAACATAGCAATCAACTGAACTAAGAAAAATAATGTCAAAGGCAAACCTCAGACACCAATCTTAAGCAAGAATGACTGCTAACCCTTAACAAAGATCCACACTTAACTCCCCTGTAAAGTAACTAACCAAGCATCAAATTACGTAGCTATTCTGTACTTTATCAACCAATATCTCCAACATAACGATGTTAATTTACACTAATATGGTAATATTTAACTAAATTTATCACACATGGTTATTTCATACTGATCAACAAATCTACTTTCTAACATAATACAGTTTCCCCATCAATAAAACTAACATAGCGTAACATGAACTAAGAAATAATGGAGCAAAGACAAACCTATCACAACTTGCACACGAATAAACTGTTAACATTAACAAAGTTTCCACACTTAACAACAGTAAAAGTAACTAACATGGCTATGCAAAACGTAGCCTAATCTTACCTTTTACAAGCATATCTCTAACATATTATCATTAACTATCTTACACTAACACACTAATATTTAGCAAAAAGATGTATCATAAGCCTTGTCCGAGTTATCATAACTGATCAACAATATAATGCACTAAAATAACAATGTTTTCACACCATTAATAAAGCTAACATAGCATCATATGAACTAGGAAAAATAATGTAGCAACGACAAACCTTAACACAACTTACAGGCAAAATAAACTTTAAACATAACAAAGTTCCAGACTAACACCGTAAGTAACTAACTTTACCATACAAAACCGTACTCTATTTATAATTTTTTCAAGCAATATCTCTAACATATTATAACGTTAATTCTTACATTGACAAAGTAACATTTATCAAAAATGTGTCATAACCATACCTAAACCTCAATAATACCTAACGAGTAAAGACGAATAAAGTAAATTTTAGGCTTCTCTCTTTTTAGACTCCGCTCCCTTTCAGAAAATAATACCAACACTAAACATGAAAAATGATTTTAAAGTGTTTTAACTATTTGCATAAAGTGATGCAATACTTATTATATTTGAGCCTCTGGCAGGAATACAAGCAATGTAGCAGTCCCCATTCGGTTTACGATTAAATATAAATGACACATCGTTGGGAATAACGAAACTCTCGTGAAAATATCAACAACAAGCGTAGAGATGCGGGGAGATGTATCGTATCACACTGCGAAAAAACTTACCTACTGAAGAGAAATAAGTGTTATAAACAGCCCTAAATGTAATGAGATTCTTTCCTTTCACCAATCAGAAGAAAGTAAACAAGAATCCGACGTACGAATGAACCATTCAGTTCAAAAGGGTATGTATTCTCGTTAAAACAACAAACAACAACAACAACACACAACAACAATAACATAGTAAAAAAGATAGGTTCTTTGGATACTAACCACGAATATATGCTAACGTAACATGTTTTCAACATTAATAACGCTAACATAGCAATACCAGAACTAAGAAATAATGTACAACGACGAATCTAACACAACTTAACGCACGAATAAACTGTTTTAACATTAACAAAGGTTCCCCACTTAACACCTGCTCAAGTAACGGACATTGCATACAAAAGCGTAACCTATTCATACTTTTACAAAACATATCTCTAACATATTAACGTTAATTTTACTTGACAAGACAGTAATATTTAAACAAGAATCTTTATCATAACCTTGCTCAATTAATCATACAGAGCAGTGAAAGTATGCTAACGTAAACAAAGTTTCCCATATTAATAAAGCTAACATAACATAACTGGAACTAAGAATATGAATCTACAACGACAGACCTACACACCATATCGTACGAATACCAACTAACATTACAACACTTCGCACTTTCGATATGATTTGTTAATGAAAGTCATCTGAATAGCTATATTACAAGATTTGACTATGATAGGATTCGTATGAAGGGTTGGAATCAATTTCACTTTTTGGCGATGATCAGTCACCCTGAACCGAATACTATTGTAAACATCAGTTAACAGGGATGATATTAGACAATAATTGTGGTTGAAAGAGATGACTGAAGACCGTCTTGGAAGGATCATTTCATCCAGTACAAGGCAACCTTTACCAATTCAAAGTAGTAGCACCGTGGTTCACGTAGCTAAAGAAAAGGTAATGACTCTAAAAAGCGATGCAATTGAGCCCCCAAATCTAGTTTTTCAAACATCGTTACATAGTAAAGTTCATCTAGAGAAAGGTGCTGTAGGTTGTGCCTTTCACGAGTTTTTTTCCTAAACAGAACAACAGCTTTGAAATCACAGCCTACACTCCTTTCTCTAAACAGAACAACATCTAGAGAAGGAGCTGTAGGCTGTGCTTTCAAAGCTTTGTTCTGTTTAGGAAAATAACTCGTGATATCATAACCGCAAACTAAGAATATAATGTAGAAAAAAAAAAAAAAAAAAAAAAA
The DNA here is from genome assembly GCA_015478945.1 of Trachelipus rathkii. Lineage (NCBI taxonomy): Eukaryota > Metazoa > Arthropoda > Malacostraca > Isopoda > Trachelipodidae > Trachelipus > Trachelipus rathkii. The sequence goes on from JABUQX010098266.1 coordinate 40,882, forward strand.
AAAATAAAAAAAAAAAAAAATCAAAGGCAAACCTTAACATAACCTCGCGTAATGAAATAATACTAACATCCTGAACAATTCCCATACTTATCAAGTAAAGTAGCTAAATAGGTCATACAATACTCGATATATGTTCCCAACTTTTCTCGCATATCAGCACCAGGTTAAAGTCGTATCATCTAACAAATCCCTTAACAAAGTGACCAATCTATCAAAAGATACCAGCATCTTGAACTTTATGAATTAATACTATCTTCAACAAAGTGTCAATCGTTTGAGTATTACATCATTGAAGTATGAATAACATAGACATTAGCAAATTCCTGAGGGCAAACTAACATTACCCAAAAAAACGTAACCTAGGCTCACGTTTCTAACAACACATCATCGTCAGTTAACACAGTATATCTTTCAAAACTCATCATTTCTCTAACAATCAGTGTTATTTTCACATTGTTATAGTAATATTTAACATACGTACCTAACTTATGAATAAACAGTTTTTAATTAATCAGAGCGTATCTAAAGCAACACATTACCATCCGAGAGAAAACCCAGGGTGGAATGCGCCCCTTGAAACGGGTATGAATCTTGAGAGGGGGGATCACCCCGAAGGGGTGTAAGCAAGCCATTACCCCTCCGAAGGAGGGGTCAGCCCTCAGCGCCGAAGGGCTGAGGGCCCAAAGCCTGCTACCCCTTCGGGGTGATCCCCCCTCTCAAGATTCATACCCTTTCAAGGGGCACACTTTTGACGAACTGATCAGTCACCTGACCGGAAATACTATGTAAACATCAGCTATAGAGATATATATATATTAGACAATATTGCGGTGAAAGAGATGACGAGACGCTTGGAAGGGTCATCATTCCAGTCCGGTGACAAGGCAACCTTTACCAAATTCAAAGTAGTACTACCCGGTGTTCTGATAAGCCTAAAAGAGAAAAGGATGCCTTTGTCACCGGACTGATTCCCACTTTTTCGCGCATATCAGCAACATATGAAAACCGTATTATCTAACAAAATCCCTTAACAAAGTGACCAATCTATCAAAGATACCAACATCTTTAACTAAGAATTGACACTATCTTCATCAAAGTGTCAATCGTTTCGAGTATAACATCATTTGACCTATGAATAATCGTAGACTTTAGCCAAAATTCTAGGGCAAACCTAACATTACTCAACAAAAACTTAACCTAGGCTCACGTTTCTAACACATCATCGTCAGTTAACACAGTAATATCTTACAAAAACTCATCATTTCTCTAACAAATCAGTGTTATTTTCACATTGTCATGGTAATATTTAACATACGTACCTAACTTACGAAAATAAACAGTTTTCATTAACCAAGAGTTCTAAGCAACACATTACCTTCCAAGAGAAAACCCAGGGGGGATGCGCCCCTTGAAAGGGTGTGAATCCTGCGAGGGGGGATCACCCCGAAGAGGTGTATGCGGGCTTTACCCGCTTACACCCCTTCGGTGATCCACCCTCGCAGGATTCACACCCTTTCAAGGGGCGCATCCCCCCTGGGTTTTCTCTTGGAAGGTAATGTGTTGCTTTAGATACTCTTGGTTAATGAAAACTGTTTATTCGTAAGTTAGGTACGTTATGTTAAATATTACTATGACAATGTGAAAATAACACTGATTTGTTAGAGAAATGATGAGTTTTTGTAAGATATTACTGTGTTAACTGAGATGATGGTTAAGACACCGTGAAGCCTAGGTTTTAAGTTTTTGTTGAGTAATGTTAGGTTTGCCTAGAATTTTGGCTAAAGTCTACGATTATTCATAGGTCAAATGATGTTATACTCGAAACGATTGACACTTTGATGAAGATGTGTCAATTCTTAGTTCAAGATGTTGGTATCTTTGAATAGATTGGTCACTTTTGTTAAAGGGATTTTGTTAGATAATACGGTTTTTACATGTTCTGATTATGCGCCGAAGAGTGGGAATTCAGTCCGGTGACAAGGCAACCTTTTCCTTTAGCTATCATGAACACGTAGCTACTACTTTGAATTTGGTAAAGGTTGCTTGCACCGAGCGAAATGACCCTTCCAAGGGTCCTCGTCATCTCTTTCCCCGCAATAATGTCTAATATATCCTGGTAACTGATGTTTACATGTATTTCCGGTCCAGGTGACTGATCATCGTCAAAGGTGAAATTATTCCAAGCCTCATACGAATCCTATCATAGTCTGTCTTGTAATATAGCATCAATGACTTCATTAACAAACCATTCGGATGATGCTCAATGGAAAGGCATACATATGAAGTAAAGGTTATTGATGAAAATTAACCTTTACTTCATATGTATGTCTTTCCATTGACTTTTTAAGTTCTCTATAGAGTATTATGCCGTTATGGGTCTGTTATGAAGTGGTACTTTCTCTAACCCTTATAGGGGGGATTCATTCTTGCAAGGACTAGCCTGGAATAAATTTTTTAATGAAAATATATATTAAATAATAATAAAAAAATTCTTAACTTACATTAATAGTAATTTGATTTGAAAAATAACTCGGCTAATGATACAAACAGGATCTAGCGAAATTGTGTCTTAAAATGTTGAATAGTGGAAGCTCTTGATTAAGAATACCCCATCGAGTAGCTCACAGATTTATATATAACCTCAGCTCTCTAATCTATACAGTGCTGCCAAATCACCCTCTGTATGATGCATCGTTGCCAGACCTACCAGTTTGTTTATAAATAAGTAATAAGTATTCGCATCACTTTATGCAAATTTTTAAAGCATAGAAATCATTTTCTTCATGGGGTTTCATGTTGAAATTTTCGAAAGAAGGGGTGTAGTCCTAAAAGAGAATAAGCTTAAAAAATAAAAGTGCATTGATATGTTTTAGAGACATGCTGAAAAAAGTGTGAATAAGGTACGTTTTTGTATGCTAGTTAGTTACTTACTATTGGCAAGTATGGTACTTTGTTAATGATAACAGTTTATTCGGGCTTAAGGTGTGTCAGGTTTGTCGTTGTACATTTATTTTCTTAGTTCATGTTACATCATGTTAGCTTTTATTGATGTGAAACCTATTACGCTAGAGTATATTCGTTTAGATCAAGTTGATAATTAATGCAATGTTGTGATAAATGAGAAGTTGAAATATAACACAGGAACCTTACATCTACAACACAACAATAACAACAAACAGCCACAGCAACAACAAAAACAAAAACCAGTTCGAACAACCCTCCGAGAATAATATAACCGCTTTTGAACTGATATGGTTCACTTCGTAACGTCGTTTCCTTTGTTTTAACTTCTTCTGATTGGTTTTGAAAGATAAGAATCCTCATTACCTTTAGATCTGGTTTATACATATCGAATTTCGTCAGTAAAACTTTTTCCGCTGTGCTGATATGATGACCTCTCGTTCTGCTCCTACGGACGTCCTCTTTACGAGGATCTTTGTAATACCCCTCAATCGATGTGTTCATTTATTTTTTTCGTAAAACGAATGGGAGAGCAATATATTACCTGTGTCCAATTGGAGGTGCAAGTAATATAAGTAACCTTTAATCATATCAGTTTGAAGAATTCCTAGATTATCGACAGCCTCGAAGCTTGGATAAAGGCCGAGTATGTGTCATCTGTGACAAATCGTCTCTTGAATGAAATCAGAAGGTGACAGCTTTGAGCGGCGGGGGCTTATAATAGAGAAATAGATGTTTGCTTTCACTGCAATCTGATATGTTAATAAGTATTGATGTACGAACGCAAGCTATTGGGAAACCTAATGATGCTGTCACATTCATATTTAGTCCCTTTCGTCTTTTAGTGGTCTTCGTGATTACATGAGCTAGTATGATTAAGTCTCCGAGTATGGCACAATTAAGATGAGACTTTTAAGTCGTTTTTCATGTTAACAAAGCTGTTATAAAAAAAATTTTGCAGATGTCTGAACAGT
>JABUQX010098267.1:0-17948 GCA_015478945.1 Trachelipus rathkii
ATATATATATGTATATGTGTGTATATATATATATATATATATATATATATATATATATATATATATATATATATATTTATATTTGCCTGGCTGCGGTGATATTGGTGTTTGATAAGTATTTACAAATACCACCACCATTCATGAAAAGAATAATATGATAGAAGGAATTTTCATTCCTTTGCTACCAGAGGAAGAGAATTTTGAAAATTTTCTTAAAATAACTCAACTGCTTCGAGAAACGGAGTTTCACCTGTTACAATTTTAAATTTCTTCATGTTTTATTTTCTATTTAACATTCCCAAAATTACCAAACGAAATGATGGTAAAATTTTTGCATCTCCTCCATCTCATATTTCAAATGAAATTAATTTTAAAATATAAAATTTTACATTTCTAAAATGGCGAATCATAAAAAGTTTTTTTTTCTTTAAGTGATTCCTTTTACTTTGAACCATAAGTACTCTCTCTCTCTCTCTCTCTCTCTCTCTCTCTCTCTCTCTCTCTCTCTCTCTCTCTCTCTCTCTCTCTCTCTCTCTCTCTCTCTCACACACACACACACACACACACACACACACACACACAAACTAAAATATGATCAAACCACTTCTTGAGTAGATTTTTCAAATTTTCGCTCTTCTTTCCAATAAATCATTTTAGATTTTCCTTCTTCTTTCCAATCTCTTTGTCACTTCTGATTTTCTCTTCCTCTCTGGTTTCCACTATGTCCACACTCGACGACGGTCGAATCACACACACACACACACACACACACTCTCTCTCTCTCTCTCTCTCTCTCTCTCTCTCTCTCTCTCTCTCTTCTCTCTCTCTCTCTCTCTCATAGTATATATATATATATATATATATATATATATATATATATATATATATATATATATAGTATACACTGTATATATATATATATATTTTGTAGTACAGTTATATTTATATATATATATATATATATAAGAGTATATATATATATATATATATATATATATATATATAGATATATATATATATATATATATACTGCATTTATGAATTTCTATATATATTTACATATATATGTATGTGTTTCTGTATAGTATATATATATATATATATATAGTATATATATATATATATATTATTATATTATTATTATTATGTTTACACTTTTTCCCTGCTTTGAGTTGGGGTAGTGGTACGTACAGCCTCTCTCATTCACACCTCCCTTCATCTCGCCCCCACCCACCTCCTCCACCCCACCCTATCCCTCGCCAACACCCTACCCTCTTCCTCCCCCATCCCTCCCTCCTCCAGCATCTCCTTTATTCCATCCATCCACCTCCTTCTTGGTCTCCCCTTCCTCTCCTCTCTCCTTCCTATCCCCTCCGCCTCCCATACTCTCCTAACCACTCTCTGTTCCTCCATTCTCACCAGATGCCCATACCATCTTAACATTCCCTTCTCCGCTCTTCCCACCAACCCATTCCTCCACTCACATCTCTCCCTCACCACCCTATTCCTAATCCTCTCCCTTCTACTAATCCCACAAACCGCTCTCAACCCTTTCATCTCAAACACTTCCAACTTCTTCCTGGACCTGGCATTCAACCCCTCTGCTGTTTCACATTCCATACAACACCGCTGATACACAAATTTTTTCTTCAAACATACTTATCTTAACTATGTGTGATAAATCTCCCTTACAATACTTCTTCTAGACCACTAACGCCTTTATTCCTTCTCCTACTTTGCAGTGTTCCTCCTATCTCCCTCCTTCATCCCTCCCCCAAACTATCCCCCTAAGATTTTAAAAATCTTTACTTCTTCCAGAACCACACCCCCACTCGAACCTCTCTAACCCCTCCCTCCTCCTCACTTCCTCCTCCCAAACACTAACACTTTTGCATTTCACAGGATTTATTTTTGCTTCCTTTTGTCCTGCAATATCTTCAAACTCCCACCAAAATACTCAACCCTTCCGTTCTTCGCCACTAGGGGCAGTATCATCCGCAACAGTACTGTTCACTTCCTTCTGTCATTCCCGACACCTCCACCCCCTCCTCCTCCTCACCATTCCTCTGTAACACTCTTCATAAACAAATTGAATAGCTAATACGAGGCGACATTACACACCCTGCCTCAGTCCTGCCACCCCAACATCTCACTCTCCCTCCTAACACTCACATTCTACTATTCCTATAAAATGCCCTGATACCTTTTACCTAATTTACCCCCACTCCATTTTCCTCCAACACCCTCCACACCACCTCTCACCTCTATCATATGCTTTCTAAATCTAAAAACACCATACACTTTCCCTTTCCTCTCAATACTTTTCTCCACAAGCATCTTTAGTGTAAACACTTGATCCACACACCCTCTTCCCTCCCTAAATCCTCCTTGTTCTTCCCCCATTCTTCCCTCCGTAAACACCCTCTCACTCTCTCAATCAGTATTCTACCATACACTTTCCCTACCACACTTAAAAGACATATACCTCTATAATTCCCACATTCCATCCTATCCCCTTTCCCCTTATACAGGGGGAACCAAACAACCATCCTCCCAATCCTGCGGTACCACACCACTCCTCCAACATATATTATATAACCTATACAGCCACTCCTCCACCCCTATACCCCCCTTCTGTAACATTTCCATTCTCACACCATCCATTCCCTTTTTTTCCTTTACTCAAGGCCCTAATAATTTCCTCCATTTGTATTTCATCCTCCCCCTCCCTCCCCAATTCACTCCCCATCCTCACCTCTTGCACATCTTCCTCCCCTCCCCCACCCACTTCAAATCCACTAAAATACTCCCCCACCTCTTCCTCACCCTATCCTCTCCTCCTATCCACTCCCCATCTCCTCCCTTAATCCTCTCCCCAACCCCTCCTTCTTCTTCCTTTTTTTATTTACTTCTTTCCAGAACCTCTTCCTCCCCTATCCTCTCCTCCTATCCACTTTCTACACCACTCATCTTTTGCTCTTCTCTTCGCCCTCTCCACCGCCCTCTTTGCTTCCACTCTAACCCTTCTATATTCCTCCCAGCTTTCCTCTCTCCTACTTCCCAACCATTTCTCACATAAGTCCTCCTTTTTCCTTTTCTCACCACCTCTCCCCTACCCCACCATCTGCTCCTTTCCTTCTGCTTGCAACCCACCCTTTTACCCACATACCCTTCTAGCCCTTCACATACTGCAAATCTCATCCACTCCCCCTCCACCTCCCCATTTCCTGTCCCTCTCACGTCTCTCCACCTGTCCTCCATACCTCTCCTAAACTCCCTCTTACACACTGTCTCCTCCAATTTTTCCACCTTTATCACCTCCACTCTCCTCTTTTCTCCCCTTTCCCTAATCGTCACCTCTCCTCCCACCCTTAACCTTGCAACCACCAAATAGTGATCCGATATCCCCCTCCCCGCCCCTCTAAATACATTTACATCTAGTAATCTATCTCTATCCTTCCCATTTACACACACATAATCCAGTACTGCCCTCCCCCCCGTTATCTCACTCTTCCATGTATACTTATGATTTTCACTTTTTTTGAACCAAGTATTCCCCACTATCATTCTTCTTTCGACACACAACTCTAACAGACTTTCTCCATTCACATTCCTCTCCCCTACCCCAAATGATCCTATTATTCTTCCCACCCTCTCCCTTCCCACTCCTGCATTTAAATCTCCCAATAGACAAATTTTATCATTTACCCCAAAACTTTCCCAGCACTCATTCCAAAATCTTTCTCTCTCCTCCTCCCTCGCTCCATTCACTGGTGCATATGCACATATAAAAACCCACATAAATTTCACTTTTACCCACATTATCCTAGAACTCACCTGGTTACACAACCTCACCTTATCCCACATCTCTTTCCTCATAACTATTCCCACCCCTTCCCTCGCTCTCACTCTCTCGTTCACCCCTGATATCATCCCCTTGTATTTTCCAAAATCCATCTCCCTCTTTCCCTTCAGCTTAGTTTCAGTTATCCCTAACACATCCAACCTTCTTTCTTCAAACATTAACCCCACTTCCTCCCTCTTCAAATCTTCGTTTACCCCTCTCACATTCATACATCCCACCCTTATTACCTCTCTCTTCCCCATCTTTTCCCTTCTTCTATATCTATTTTCACCCAGGCTGCACGTTTTGTGGGACTCCCCACCCTAGGTACTTCCCAACACCTAGGGCCACCACCCCGCTCACCGAATATACCCACAAACAACACTAACAATAAAAGGTTAAAATGAAAATATAAAATATAAAGGTTACCTACACTCTATCAAAACCCCACACACATATACATACACACATACATATAACTATATATATACACACATACACACATATACATACATACCCATATATATTATTTTATTTCTAAATTTAACGTATCAATAAACGGTACTACTAATTTATTTATTCTATATCAACAAACGGTATTACGAATTTATTTATTTTATTCTTTCTCAATAATTGTCCTTGTTGTTCTTAATATACCAAGGTGTTTTAACTTTATTTTTTATTTCAACTTAATTATATTTACTTTATATCGAAATACAAATCTATCGTTCATATACGTAATAACTCAATAGAATAATAAGTTGTTTTCTAGTTGTCAATCCTTACTTACACTACTACGTAATGTTTTATTTAATTATTTTTCTTAATTGAGTTAATTTCAATTGGTGATAAAATCTTGCCTCTTCGTAACCAAACTATATCTTCAAATCGCACCTCTAATACTGCAAATGATTCTTGAAGTATACTGCATTCCAGTCTCCAAAATAATTATGGTTTTTCTTAATAAGTTACTTATACAAACCAGCATACCAATTCTTAAAAATCCGATGTTATTCTTGATGTTTATTTCTTTTTAAAGAATCTTAGGTCAACTTACTTCAATTGCATAGAAAAGCTTCACGAAAATTTAAACTTTCAATACATAAATCGTGAACTATTTAAGAAGTTTCAAATATTAACAAAACTATACCACTCTATTTACAAAGTCACCATTGGTTTTATCAAGCCTGTAGATACCAAAATCTCATCATTTCCAATACAATTTCGCAAACCTTCATAAAGCTTAAGGTTTATTTGCACAAGTTTTAACTTACTAGTCTGTTTTTAGAAGATTTAACCTAGAAATCTTCAAATACGTTTTAATTAACTATGTGGTTTTAATTAAATATGTGGTTATTAAAGACCCAACTTATTAAAACAATCTATCAAGAACCACATCGCTTTTCAAAACAAAGTTCAATTCGAAAAAACTCAATCAACAATAACAAACTCTCAGAGCTCAATTATATAGACATGTCTCCCACAATATATATAGACGTATATATATATATATATATATATACTATATATATATATATACACACACTATATATATATAAAAATATATATATATATATATATATATATATATATATATATATATATATATATATATATATATATATATATATATATATATATATATATTGAATTTTAAATTATAATGAGTTTGATTATATATAGCACTGCAACTTGTAAGGACGAACGACTGCGAAGTGAAATGCAAAAACAAAAATAAAAAATTAAAAATAATTATATAAATCATATTATTTGAGGTTATACGTAAATAAGTATTTGTGTTTGACAGCTGTTGACCTTCTTAAGATCTGCTTCTTTCTAGTCTAAAACTTTTTATTCTTTTCATATGTTTAATATTTTATTTAATAAAATGTTAATAATTTATTTGTTGTTATTTCACTTCGTTCAATTTAATAATAATAATAATAATACACACTAATAATAATAATAATACAATAATAATAATAATAATAATTCACAAAATAATAATAATAATAATAATAATAATAATAATAATAATAATAATAATAATAATAATAATAATAATAATAATAATAATAATAATAATTGTCACAAAAATACACATTAAAATTCTATTTTAGTTTTGTCTTATAGTTAAGTATTGACCCCCTCCCCCTCCTCTCCCTTCGCTTGATCCTTTCCAACGGCTCTAATTGTATTAATTCTATGCAATTAGTGCATTAATTTCTCATGAACCTCTCTTTTTTTCTGGGTCCCCAACCTTCCTTTAATACTTGAGCCCTTTCAAGGATTTTATTTTTTATGATTGAAATGAATAACTATTTTGTTATTATATTTACTTATTATTATTATTATTAAGAATAATACACATTACATTATTAATACACACACACATTAATAATAATATATATATATATATATATATATATATATATATATATATATATATATATATATATATATAGAGTTAGTATATATATATATATTTATATATATATATATATATATATATATATATATATATATATATATATATATATATATTTGTAATATATTTATATAAAAATATATATATATATATATATATATATATATATATATATATATATATATATATATATATATATATATATATATATATATATATATATATATATATATATATATATATTAGCATTATCTTTGCAAAATGAGCAAATAAATAAATAATAATAATAGTAATTAACCTAGTTGTTACGAAATAGGAATCTAGCTAAACCTGTTAATACATAATTTATTTTCAATATAGTATTAAAGAAGGACACGTCTAACAAACGTCATGATTACTCAGAAGTTTCGATGTTGCATTTCACTCAAATTTTATTTTTCAAAAATCTGTTCAAATATTTAATATATTTGTGTGACGTCACATGTTTGGTTGTAGGGCATAAGCTTTTTCTCTCATTCATATGACAGCGAAACATCACAGTTGCTCATTTGCAAAGATAATGCCAATATATATATATATATATATATATATATATATATATATATATATATATATATATATATATATATATATATATATATATATATATATATATATATATATATATATATATATATAGTCAGCATCCCGAAAAGGCCAGGCATGTAACTAAAAACTATAACAGGTACACAAAAATAATATCATTTATTAATCAGGAGACATTTTTACCGCAGAAATTAAAAAAAAAAAATAACGCTTTTAAAAATTAAAACAGCAAATTAATGAAAAATTTCAAAGTTTGATAAATCGAAGAGCGTGGCTTTCTCCTGAGTGAGATGAGAAAGTCGTTAAATGTTGAATTTTTTCATCAAAGAATATCCTTACGGTAAACAAGAACGATAAGAGAGTTGGTTTCTTTGTCTACTGACGATTTGGGACTGTCCCCTCTGGGTCTCTCTCCGTCGGCCTGAACCCCTAAGAAGGGAGTTATAAAAGAAAAATAATATTTTCTCAATAATATTATAAAGTTGGACATTTTGGCAACTTTTCTCCTTCCCTTCCCTTAACAGCACCTTGGCTGTACTTTAGTAAATCAGAGTCTGCAGTACTTTTACTAATATTAATATTATGAGTTATTAATAAATATTAGAATAATAAATTAACTTTTTTTTTAATTTCTGAGGTAAAATGTCTCTGATTAATAAATGATATTTATTTTCGTGTATATGTTATAGTTTTCTAGTTATATTGTCTTTTCGATGTTGGCCATATATATATATATATATATATAGTATATATATATATATATATATATATATATATATATATATATATATAGATATATATATATATATATATATATATATATATATATATATAGTATATATATATATATATATATATATATATATAGGTAATATATATATAATATATATCATGGTTTGTATGAATGTAAAAATTTTACTTTTTTTATTTTTATATCTCCAAAACTATGATAGGTAGAAATCCGAAAATATATATGGAATCAGCGTATAAAATTCTTTTAGGGGCCTGAGCCGACGCAGGGACATGAGTGGGGACAGCTTCCACTCCCGTAGGGGTGGAGAACCCCTGACACCTCCAAATACCAATCATCGGGGGCAACTAAGACCCGAGCCGGAGGGGGAGAGGGGGGACGAAGTCCCCCAGGAGGCCGAGAGACACCCTGACCCTTGCATCTTTGCGGTTTACCCTTGGGTATTCTTTTAGTTAAAAAAATATTTTAATACATATTTCATACGCTGATTCTAAATATGTTAGTTTTCTTGTACCTATCGTAGTTTTGAAAATAAATTAAAAAATTAAAATTTTTTTTTGCATTTCATGTTGTACTTCATACAGTTGATTCCATATATGTTACATACGTTTTCTTGTACCTATCTTAGTTTTCGAGATATCATGCTGGTAATTTAGTTTTCACTATATATATATAGCATATATATATATATATATATATATATATATATATATATATATATATATATATATATATATATATATATATATATATATATATATATATATATATATATATATGGACATTTATAAGTGGTTGACTCCGTTAATATTAGGTTAGGTTAATTTAGGTTGGTTAGGTTAGGTTGGGTTAGGTTAGGTTTGGTTAGTTAGTTACCCAAAAATTTAATGTATTTACCCTAAAATTATTAAAATAACGATACATTAATTATTGATTTTCGCTCCTGGAGTCAATTAGGTTAGGTATATATATATATATATATATATATATATATATATATATATATATATATATATATATATATATATATATATATATATATATATATATATATATATATATATATATATATATATATATATATATATATATATATATTTATATATATATATATATATACAATAGTTTGGATACTTTATGTGTGTGGTCAGGCTGCCTATGTATGTAATAAATTCACTACAAATTTTTAAAATTTTTAAAACAAGATTCCATAGTGGGATGTATAAATATTATTATTATTATTATTATTATTATTATTATTATTATTATTATTATTATTATTATTATTATTATTATTATTATTATTATTATTATTATTATTATTATTATTATTATTATTTTATTTTTATTTTTATTTTTATTTTTATTTTTATTATTATTATTATTATTATTATTATTATTATTATTATTATTATCTATTATTATTATTATTATTATTATTATTATTATTATCATGCGAGCTCCCTCTCAAAAAGAATAGGAGATATCTACGATGCATATTCAATGGTGCGTTAGCACAGCGGCTTAAGACGCGAAGTCTTAACTCAGCGATAGAGGGATCGTATCTCGGTGCCGAAAGGCACTGAATCGTATTCGAGATATGATAATTTTTAAAATGTGCGACGTCACACAGCGTGTGACGTCACACAGTGTGCGACGTCACACACAGTGTGTGACGTCGCACAGCATGCGAGAGAGCCACGCGGGCGGTCGAGGCTGGCGGATGAGGCAACGGGCGCGGTCCCCCGCAAGGGGACACCGGGAATGCGCGGGAACCCCGGAAACATTAAGTACGGGTACTTAATCCACTTCCAAGTGTACTTAACGCGAGCAAAGGGGGGTAGTGGGGGTAGGGTGGTCTAAGTAGCTCATGAAAGTAAGTAGCTCATGTAAGTAAGTAGCTCATGAAAGTAAGTAGCTCATGTAAGTAAGTAGCTCGTGTGCACGGTTAGGGTTAGTAATCCATGTGCGCGGCGTAGCCGCGCACATGGGTTAGTAGCTCGTGTGTGTGTGTGTGTGTGTGTGTATGTGCTCACGCACGTACATGGAAATATCAATAGAAATATAGGTCCCCGGGGGGAGCGACCCCACAGGGTAAAACGGCGTACATGAAATGTACACCAAAAGATAGCCCCCGCCAGGGGGAACCGAAAAAACGCTCACGAAAGACGCTGAGTACAGGGGGCGCCGACCCCGCCCCCTTGACCGGGATATGTCATGGCTACTACTGGCATTCTACAATGTTGTTAAGATTATTATTATGCGATTAAGTGTTGGGTCAATTTTCAGCAAATCTGACAACGAGCGACAATTTTTGACTTTAAAAAGAGGTCACATCTATAAATAATAATAATAATAATTTGTACAATTTACTTAACATTTTAAGCCTCAAAATAAAAATATTTTATTTCGAAATTTAAAGAACGATAATATCTCTACCAATATTTTTCTTTGATTTCACTACTACATAATAATAATAATAATAATAATAATAATAATAATAATAATAATAATAATAATAATAATAATAATAATAATAATAATAATAATAATAATAATAATAATAATAATAATAATAATAATAATACGACGTTTTTATTATTATTATTATTATTATTATTATTATTATTATTATTATTATTATTATTATTATTATTATTATTATTATTATTATTATTATTATTATTATTATTATTATTATTATTATTATTATTATGACAAATTGAACTCTTATGTTGTTTTTGAGTATTTTCCATAATTATTTAACAAAAGGTCTAGAAATGGTTTTGGGAAATGAGAAGAGGTGAACGTTTTACACATTTTCCATTAAAAAAAAATTCTTTAATTAAAGTCCAATATAAGAAATGCAAAGCAGAAAAATAATATATATATATATATATAGCTTCAATTATATATAGATTTTGTATTTATAATTTAGGACCTATATGTAGAATAGTATAAAAACTGTAATGTACTATGAATATATATATAGTATATATAGTAGTACCATTTTTAGATTATTATTATTATTATTATTATTATTATTATTATTATTTATTTTATTATTATGATTATTACATTGTATTATTGATTATTATTATTAATTATTTTATTATTATGTGATTATTATTATTTATACAGCATGGCCCGCATGTTTATGCATGGATATAGGGCTTGTGACATTTTACATAGCGTCTTCAACGTAATCTAAGGCCCCACGCGAACAGATGAGTCTGCATAGAAGCGCAACTATATATATATATAGTATATATATATATATACTATAAGTATATATATGATTATATATATATTATATATAGTAGTAATATATATATCATAGTATATAAAAAAGATATATATATATAGTATAATTATATATTCGATTTGTATGTGCGTTAGTTATCATTTAATAGAGGGACGGCGAAGAACTGAAGGTCATTCTTACCTTCTTTATTCGGACGGAGGTGACTTAAAAATAATTTCGTTGTTAAATACAAATTTTCTGAAGTTTAAAATGATTTATTGTGCTTTAGACACTCTTATTATATAACATTATTTAAAAAAATAAAAGGAAATTCTCACGCTTAATGCAACGTTGCACCCATTGAGATAATATATATATATAGTAATATATATATATAATATATAATATATGTATATTTATATAATATATAGTATATATAGTATATAGTATATATATTATATATATATATATAGTTATATATGTATATATATATATATATATAGTATTATTATATACGGTATATATACATATATATAGTGATATATATATATATATATATATAGTATATATATATATATATAGTATATATATAAATATATAGTATATATATATAATATATATATATATATTATATATTATTATATATTATATATATGTTATATATTATATATATATATTATAGGTATATAGTATATATATATTATATATATATATATATATATATATATATATTATAGTAATGACTATATATATATATATATATATTATATCATTATATTATATTGTTATATATATATATAGTATATATATATATATATATATATATATATATATATATAATTGTGACCCCACTCAAACTTGAAGCTATGGTTCTGTTGCTCTAAATTTAGTGAGTCCTTTCAAACTGTTTTGAATGTATCCTTAGGAAGATTATTTGGAAATGTCTTTAATCTTCACATCTTTAACTGCAATCATCAGTATGGCTTTCTTAAGGTACTCCTTCCCTACTTGTGGTATTTTCCCCTCCCTCTGATTTTTGGTTCTCTGCTATTCAGTGTATCCTTTGTTCTAGGGTTGAAGATATCGAAAACCTTCCATAGTGACTCTCACAAAGCTTTGATTTCTAAAATTTTCCTATTTCGCTGTTTATCATTATCTTTGATTGCTCTTCCTATCATTCTATAACAGCTGTTGTAGATGGCCACCGTTCACCCCCTTTAAATCTATTAATATAGTAGCGTTATTGATCTATCTATATCTGTTGTTTTTCTTTTTTTTTAAATTAATGGCCTCTGTTACTTCATTGCCTATCTACTCTTGTCGAGACGAGTCGACAGTTCATTACTTCTTTCATTTTGAAAGTCATCGTAGTCAACAAGAAATAACTGATGTTGGAAAAGTAGAACAACTAACCTCTATAGTTTCTCGTATTTCTAATTAGGGCAGACATTTCATGGTTGTTTTCACTTTTTAATACATTAAAAACTCTGATCTTTCACTTTCCTACTTTTTAATATTCCACACAGGGATATAAATTAGCATGTTCGAAAACACAAATCATGCTTTCTTCTGTCCTTAATATTCTTGTTTCTTTTTCCCGTTTCCTCGTTTTGGCGTTTTGTCGTGGTCTTTCTTGGAAGGATTACGTTAGTTCTCTCAAGCAAGCTTCTGAGTGGTGGCTGTTCTGAGGCTCTTTCAAAATATTTTCACAAAACTCCAGTTGCTTTTCAATTTATATGTGTGTGTTCGTCTTTCTTCATTTTTAAGGAGTGGTGGTTCCACTCTCACAATTCTTCTTGGAAAGGATGGAATCAAAGATTTTTTTACTTTTCACTCTCTCTCTCTCTCTCTCTCTCTCTCTCTCTCTCTCTCTCTCTCTCTCTCTCTCTCTCTCTCTCTCTCTGTGTGTTTATTACTCCACTCTTCTTATAATTTTGCTGTTACAACGGACACTGTTCATCTCTACACTTTTTGTTGCATACGACCTTCTGCGAGGAAACTTCGTATGTATGAGTTGACTATCCACACAGTTTCATCCTTTCCTTTTCCAACTATCATTCGTACCCCAGACTTAACCGATACATGCTTAATCTTTATCTTTATGTACTTTAACGGTAAAGTGTGATTCATAATTCCTTCTCACCCCCCCTCCCCACGCAGCTTCCTTCTAATTGCACCTTCAATCGCCATGTGTCGGTTCAGTGACCCCATATCGACCTTTAATCTGGAGTTGGAATGTACTCTTGTTAACAGATGAATTTGTGTAGGTCTAGCCTAGGATTGATAGAGCACCGTATTTTTCCGCACCACACATTCTTTTTGTTGCAATGCGATCCACAACGGCATATCGCCAAATCTATTCTAGCCTTTCTCACCAGTAGCGAAGTGAAATAATTATATATATAATATAGTGTGATATATATATATATATACTTATATATAGTTATATTATATATATTATATTATATATATATATATATATATATATATATATATATAGTAGTATTATTATATATATATTATATATATATATATATATATAGTATTATATATATATTTATAATGTATATATAATATATATATATATATACTATATATAGATATATAATATATTATATATATATGATATATATTATATTATTATATATATATATAATATATACTATATATAGGGTGGATGGTTTTGAAACGCATTTGGTTTTAAACGCATAGTGGTTTAAACCAGGGTTTTACCACCGACATAAAAAAACGAATGGTTTATTAAACCATAAAAAAAACATGCTATAAAATATTTAAAAAATATATTATGAATGATTTGTTGAGCATGTTGATATGGTTTTTCTCAATTTTTCAATCGAAGAGTAACTGTAAGGCAATAAAAAATTTTCTGCTGATTTTTTAGTTATCACCTGAATAATGATAAGTATATATATAATATTAGTGATGGACGATTAATCGTCATCGTTCATCGTCATCGGAAAAATCGGATATATTTTTTTTTATATCGTCATCGTCATCGTCATCGGCACATTTCGCCGAATATTTTGCCGATTAATTGAAGAAATATTTAAGAATTTGGGATAATATTAAAACTCAATAATAGTAATGGATTATTATTATTATTAATAATAATAATAATATAATAATAATATAAATAATAATAATAATAATAAAATAGATCATAGATAATTAATAATAATATAATAATAATAATAATAATAATGATCCAATAATAAAATAATAATAATAATAATTAGTAATTATTATTATTATTATTATTATTAGTTTTATTATTATTATTATTTTGATTATTATTATTATTATTATTATTAAATTATTATTATTATTCATTATTATTATTATTATGTATTATTATTGATGTATTATTATTATTCATTATTAAATAATAATAATAATAATAATAATAATAATATCTACTATAATAATAATAATAGTTAATAATAATAGAAATAATATAATAATAATAAATAATAAATATGAATAATAATATAATAATCATTATATATCTATATATATATATATATATATATATATATAGTATGTATATATATATATATATATATATATATGATATGTATCTATATATTTAAAATTATATAGTATATATATGATATATATATATATATATATATATATATATATATACTATGTACGTGCATTCTGCTTATGGTATGTATGACATTCCCAGTTGCTAATGGGTTCGCACTTTTCTGTTATGGGCGTTCATATCCCACGACTCATCCTCGCAGACCACATATGCATATACATATACTTATATTCACACCCCCTCTTCTAGACAACATCTACAGACTTCCTTATCCTTATAATTCCATACGTGTAGGGAATAAAAAATTGCGCGCACATGCGGTATGTCCTGCGTGTCGTAGAAGGCGACTAAGGGAGGCGGTGGTAAAGTTTGGGTTTGGCTGCTACTACGCGACTTATCTTGTTTGCAGGAATGGCTATGCATGCCTCGGAGAAGGGTCGTGTCGCAGTAAGCGGGCCCTTCTATGCCTTCGGCGAAAATGGTATGAATCGGTATGCTGTATATGAAATGGTCGAGGCTAAATGTGCTGAGGAGATAAGGGAGAGGAAGGTGAGCATGTATTTAGAAAGGGCAAAATTTGATTTGCTCGCTGTGACTAAGACAAAGATGAAAGGAAACGGGTGGAAAATGAGTGGTGTGGTGGTGAATGTGTTTGTGTTGCTGTGGCAAGAATGATAGGGGGATAGAAGGGTTTGCAATTCTGATGAGTGAGTTGTGTAAGAGAGCCTATGGTAGATTTTGTGTGTCGGTGAGTACTAGGAGTCTAAAGGTTAAATTAAGTTTGAAAAGATCATAATTTGTGTGGTTGCGACATATGATCGTCTCTGACGGGGTAATGATGAAGAGCGTACGATTTTCTGGGAACGATCTGAATGATGTTTTTGGATGGGGGCGATATGAGATTAAAGTTCATGTTTGCCAAACACATCTGCCCATTGCAAGATTTTTTTTTCAGCTTGTCACCAACCACTACACGGGGCAGAGAGCCGCTATTCAAGGAGGGGTGTATTACTGCTCAAGAAGTTCACGCCTCTAGCGCAATTAACGCATATGAAGTCAGACGCAGGCTTTAAAGTGAGGGGATTAAATTCACTAGGAAATACAGAAGATGAAAGAGAATTCCACAAAACAGAGTGGGTGGGAAAGAAGGAAGCACCACAGGAAACTAGCCTGGAGTTACCAATGTCAACAGAATACTGCGTGCGAAGATGACAAGCACTATTGTGGCTCCGAAGGCGTCCGTAAGGTGGTGGTACTGCGAGTGAACTAAGTTGCCTCGAGCACTGCCGCTGCGGTAGCCTATAGGCATAGAGATAAAGCACGCAACATCGGCCTTGGCAATAGATAGAGGTCAGTGGAAACTGGAAAGTGGCAACGAACAGTTTATAACCTTTTGCATTGACTCGACCCTGTCGCAAAAGCCGGGTGAAACCGAGACCCCGCCCCCCCCAAATATGAGAGGCAGTACTCCATCTGGGGCGGTATGAGACCCTTTGTTAGGCGGAGGCAACTGAGAAAGGAGGACATTCTCACAGTCTAAACAGATTCAGTTCTTTGCCGCGCCGCCCTAGCAACCGTTGTGATTGGAGGTTTCCAAGACATTTTTTTTTGTTCATGTTAAAGCCAAGGATGTTTACATTGTCAACAGGAAGAGACGACAGAACTGTCGAAGAGACAGAAAGTTAGAAGGTAAATTTTGCCATACTATCTATGTAAGTAACAAAATGTTCTTGAGCGTGTGTGTGAGTGTATGATCGTATGTCATTAAAAAAATGAAAAGTTAAGGAGAGAGGCAATTCTAGAAGTAAGTGGGAGTAGCAGATTGATATGAGTTAAGAATGAAGGGTCGAGTCATCGGAATACGAGTGGATCGAGTTAGAGGTGCAGGTGAGAGAAGATCATTAATGAAGGTAGGAATAAAGTAGGAGATAAGACAGAAACCCTGAGGAACACGCCACTATTGACAGAAAAGAAAGAAGAAGTCGCCCGCATCAAGCAACGAGCCGATATTAGGCGATTTGAAAGAAAGCTAGAATAAAGAGTCAGCAAAGAGAAGGAGGAACCCAAAGGAGGGGAGCTTGGAGAACAGTGACGCGTGCCATAGCTCGGTCAATGCTTGGATATGTTTCAAGCGCCACGCACCCAAGTCTCCCGTAGTTCCTAAGAAGCGAAAAACCCATAAATCGGTTTGATAGGAAGGTATATCGCCAGTAAGACTTCGTGCACGAGAGCCGTACTGGGATCGGAGTGAGTTTCCAGAATGATCAGAGAGGTGAGTTGAGAAGGGTTTCAAAGATCGTTAGATAGAAACAAGTGAGAGCTGACAGGGCCGATAGTTAGAAGGATAGAGCGGCTTCCTTTTTTTCGATAGGTTTAGAATGTGGAGAGCTTCCAACCTGAGGGAGGGAGAAAGTGCTAGTATTGGAGACATAGAGAAATATAGTCGGAGGCTAGGGGCCTGAAAGATTAGCCCGTTTCAAGTTGGAGAATTAGCAACACAATGATCAGATCAAATAAGAGGAGGAAAGGGCAGATTTTAGCAGATGTTGCTAGAGATGAAAGATTGTCAGTAGAAGAACCGAGGAGGTTAGGCCGCAACTTTCCTTTGATGAAAGCCCTTTTTGCTCGTCGAAGAGTATCGCCTGCAACGATTTCTTAGCTGAATGAAAATGAGCGAGAGTGATAGGAAGAACGAGAATTGGTTTTTTCCAGCACTCGTAGGCACTGGTCTGCTAGCCCTGAATGGCCAGAGAAAAGGCACGAATCGAACCATGGATATGAGAAAAAGAAGATTTAGTTTTAGAAGGAAATGAATGAGGAGAGAAAAATTGATCTGCAAGAAGGAATAAACCGCTCAATCCCATCGAACGATACAGAATCCCTGCCTTATGCTTTAAATCTTATAGCACCCCTCATTAATCTTATTGAGGGTAGCCATTTGGGCTAATCATCTGCAAGACGTTGGAAAACCTTCACATTTAAAGTCGCTGGTCTTAAATCATTTTAATACATGTATGAGGAGACAAAAGCCACTCAGTGGACGCTAAGAAATCGTTCGCGGACCGACAAACATGTCTCCTCATTTAAATCATTAAATACCTTTTCATTTCCCTTTGATTAAACTATTATTATTATTATTATTATTATCTATTATTAATTATGTATTATTATTATTGCTATTGTTTATTGTTATTGTTTTGTTATTGTATTGTTATTGTTATTTATTTATTGATTATTATTATTATTGGATTATTATGAATTATTATTATTCATTATTATTATTATTATTATTGATTATTTTATTATTATTAATTATTATTATTATTATTATTGAGACTTAAGAAATCAAAAATTTTGATCGCTAAAATAATTTCGGGAGGTTGAACCCCCTGACCTTCCTGTCTACAGCCTTTATATATATATATATAGAGAGAGAGAGAGAGAGAGTATATATATATATAGTATATAGTTATATATTATTTATTAATATTAGTATAATATATTATAATATATATATAGAGAGAAAGG
>JABUQX010098268.1:0-5000 GCA_015478945.1 Trachelipus rathkii
CATTACTTACGCTTCACCGTATATATATATATATATATATATATATATATATATATATATATATATATATATATATATATATATATATATATATATATATATATATATATATATAAAGTTCCCCCTACCATCCTCTCCATATCCTTAAGTGAGAGCTCGTTGCAGTTTAAAAAAAATCCACCATAGGGCCTCACAAATCTGCGACGGACCCTCACTGTGTTATATAGTCAATGTTGGGTTCATTCTTTACACTATGCCCACAACCATACCCCCACACAAAATCCAGTCATTCACACCTATTATGTACCTTTCTTCTCGCCTCTGCTTAACTCGCATTCCTTTACTGACTCAATCCACCTTTTCTTCTGTCTCACAGCTGCTCGATTTCCAGCATACTTACCATTAAACATCCGCTTAACCAACAGACTATTATTCATCCTTTCCATATGACCTAACCACCTCAATGTACTCTCGTTTATTCTCTTATATACACCATTCTTCGCACTACATGACGCTTAATGCGTTCACTCATTATTTTATAATTCATCTCATTCATAACACGTCCTTAAAGATCGTCCATCCGAACATATTATACTATAAATCTATACCTCTTATTCCACACTTTAGTTTCGCTACTATAAATTAACACAACATACCATCATGCAAAACCCTAGAACAATCAAGTCTTAGTCCCTTGTATTAACCAAGGATTTAATTGCACCAGCCACTTTCATACTATTCATAACTTACCTACCACACTTTGCATTTTTCATTCCACATATATATATATATATATATATATATATATATTATTATTAATAATAACATAATAATAATAATAATAATAATAATATATGTAATAATAATAATAATAATATATCATATATATATATATGTAATATGTAAAATATAGAAATAATAATAATCATAATAATATAGCTAATAATAATATATAATATATAATAATAATATGTAATAATAATAATATGTATATATAATAATAATAATAATAATATATAATAATATATATAATATATATATATATAATAATAATATATAATAATAATAATAATAATATATAATTGATGATAGTATTGTTGTTGATACAAGACACTTTTTCCCGCTTGAGCGGGGTAGTGGTGCGTACAGCCTCCCTCATTCACACCCCCTCATCTCGCCCTCACCCACCTCCTCCACCCCCCTCTATCCCTCGCCAACATCATACCCTCTTCCTCCCCCATCCCTCCCTCCTCCAACATCTCCTTTATTCCATCCATCCACCTCCTTCTTGGTCTCCCCCTTCCTCTCCTTCCTTTTCCCTCCGCCTCCCAAACTCTTCTTACCACTCTTTGCTCCTCCATTCTCACTAAATGCCCATACCATCTTAACATTCCTTTCTCCGCTCTTCCCACCAACCCATCCCTCAAATCACACCTCTCCCTCACCACACTATTCCTAATCCTCTCCCTTCTGCTAACCCCACAAACCGCTCTCAACCCCTTCATCTCAAATACTTCCAACTTTTTCCTAGACCTGGCATTCAACCCCCACGTTTCACACCCATACATCACCGCTGGTACACAGATTTTTTCAAACATACTTATCTTAACTTTTTGTGACAGATCCCCCCTTTCCATATTTCTCTCAGACCACTCAAAGCCCTCATTCCTTCACCTATTCTATGTTCTATCTCCTCCTTCATCCCTCCCCCCTTACCCAACTCCATCCCTAAATATCTAAAAATCTTTACTTCTTCCAATACTACCCCCCTACTCTAACCTCTAACCCCTCCCCCTCCTCTCTTTCTTCCTCCTCAAACACTAACACTTTACTCTTACCTGGATTTATTTTAAGCCCCTTTTGTCCACACATTCTCTCAAACTCCCTCACCAAATACCTCAGCCCTTCCGCGTTCTTCGCCACTAGGGCAGTATCATCCGCAAACAGTATCATATTCACTTCCCTTCTATCATTCCCTTTCGTCAATTCCACCCCCCTCCCCTCCCTCACCATTCCTCTACATACACTCTCCATAAACAAATTGAATAGCCACGGCGACATTACACACCCCTGCCTCAATCCACACATCGTCCCAAACATCTCACTCTCCCCTCCTAGCACTCTCACACACATTCTACTATTCCTATAAAAAGCCCTGATACCTTTCCCTAAATTACCCCCCACCCCATTTTCCTCCAACACCCTCCACATTTCACCCCTATTCACTCTATCATATGCTTTCTCTAAATCTAAAAAACATCCATACACTTTCCCTTTCCTCTCAATACTTTTCTCCACAAGCATCTTTAGTGTGAACACTTGGTCCACACACCCTCTTCCCTCCCTAAATCCTCCTTGTTCTTCCCCCATTCTCCCCTCCGTTAAACCTCTTACTCTCTCAATCAGTATTCTTCCGTACACTTTCCCTACCACACTTAGAAGGCAAATACCTCTATAATTTCCACATTCCATCCTATCCCCTTTCCCCTTATACAGGGGAACCAAACAACCATCCATCCAATCCTGTGGTACCTCACCACTCCTCCAACATATGTTAAATAACCTATGCATCCATTCCTCCACCCCTATACCTCCCTTCTGCAACATTTCCATTCTCACACCATCCAGACCAGCGGACTTCCCTTTTTTTCCTTTATTCACGGCCCTAATAATTTCCTCCATTTGTATTTCATCCTCCCCCTCCCTCCCCCCTACATTTCCCCTCCTCACCTCTTGCATATCTTCCTCCCCCACCCCCCCCCCTTCATTTAATAGTCCACTAAAATACTCCCCCCACCTCTTCCTCACCCTAACCTCTCCTCCTATCCAGTCCCCATCTTCTCTTAATCCTATATATATATATATATATATATATATATATATATATATATATATATATATATATATATATATATATATAATTTCTTAATAATAATATTAAGAATAATGTGAAATGTTATAATAATCATATTTATAATCATCTTGTAATAATAATAATAGTAATAATAATAATATAATAATAATAATAATATGTAATAATATAATAATAATAATAATATAATAATAATTGATTTATTTTCGGTGTTATGCTCATAATAATAATAATAATAATAATAATAATAATAATAATAATAATAATAATAATAATAATAATAATAATAAAAATATTAATAATAATAATAATCATAATAATATGTAATATACATGTATATGTACGGGTTGATAATAATAATAATATGTAATAATATGTAATAATAATATAATAATAATAATATGATGTATATTAATAATATGTAATAATATATGTAATAATATATATAATATGTAATATAATAATATATATATATATATATATAATAATAAAAATAATAATATATACATATGCTGTATAATAATAGCATATACATATATATATAATAATATGTATATATATATATATATGTAATATAAATAATATATATATATATATATATGTAATATACTAATAATATAGCAACATGTATTCAGCTTACGTGGTTGTCTAATGGACTATTGCGAGATAGGCGATGGAGAAAACGCGGCTTGCTGAAGAGCATTTGGGTTCTTCCGGTAAGGCTTCGTGAATCATTACTTATGGATATCATAATAAAAATGCAGATTGTTGATGAAGTAACCACTATATCCTGGGATAATGGGTGAAATGCTATATATATATATATATATATATATGTAATAATATATATATATATATATATATATATATAACTATCTTTCTTTCATATATATATATATATATATATATATATATATATATATATATATATATATATATATACGAATTTTTAAAATTGAATCTGAAAGGCGAAATCGAATCTTCGATGTAATATTAATAATAATAATATTAATAATAATACTAATAACTCAAATAACTATATAATCTTCATAATATGTATGTATGTAATAATAATAATAATAATAATAATAATAATAATAATAATAATAACATAATATAATAATAATAATAATAATAATATGCAGTTGATATCTAACATAATAATAATATATGTAATAATAATATGTATAATAATAATAATATTATAATATTAATAACAATAATAATAATATATAATAATAATACGTATAATAATGTATGTATATATAATAATATATATGTAATATCATATATGTAATAATAATAATAATATATATGTAATATGCAGTTAATATATGTATGTAGCTAACAATAATATGTATGTAATAATATAATAATATAATAACCAATAATATCATAATATAACTATATCTTGTATAATCTATTTACTAATAAGATATACATATGGCACCGATTGTATATATATACGGGATGTATGTATATATATATATATATAATATATATATATATATGTATATATATAATTTATACTTAGATATGCAAATAACCAACTATATATGTATCATATAATAACCATATATATACATATATGTTACATAATATAATATATATATATATATATATATATATATATATATATATATATATATATATATATATATATATCTGCTCTATTAAAAATCACCTCACGGGCATGGCTCTATTTAGGGGGGAACTTCTCTAGGTAATTTCTACCTAGGATCCCGACTAGGTATCAAACCCGGGCCCTGTGCCATGCAACTCTGTCGCTCTACCGATTGAGCCACGGTAGCGAAGCAAATATATATATATATGTATATTTAAATATATATATCTATATATATGTATATCTAAGTATACTGTACTAAGTATGCTAATAATAATACCAATAATAACATATATTATTTAATAATAATAATTATGAAAATAATATATGTAATAATATATGTAATAATAATAATAATAATAATAATAATAATAATAATAATATATAACTCAATAACAATAATAATAATATAATAATAATAATGCATGTAATGTGTATGGATGTATTTCTATGATGTTAATATATATATATATAATAATACGTATAATAACATAATAATAATAA
>JABUQX010098268.1:10000-15000 GCA_015478945.1 Trachelipus rathkii
ATCATCCGCAAACAGTATCATGTTCACTTCCCTTCTATCATTCCCATTCATCAATTCCACCCCCCTCCCCTCCCTCACCATTCCTCTGCACACACTCTCCATAAACAAATTGAATAGCCATGGCGACATTACACACCCCTGCCTCAATCCACACACCGTCCCAAACATCTCACTCTCCCCTCCTAACACTCTCACACACATTCTGCTATTCTTATAAAAAGCCCTAATACCTTTCCCTAAATTACCCCCACCCCATTTTCCTCCAACACCCTCCATAATTCACCCCTATTCACTCTATCATATGCTTTCTCTAAATCTAAAAACATCCATACACTTTCCCTTTTCTCTCAATACTTTTCTCTACAAGCATCTTTAGTGTGAACACTTGGTCCACACACCCTCTTCCCTCCCTAAATCCTCCTTGTTCTTCCCCCACTCTCCCCTCCGTTAAACCTCTTACTCTCTCAATCAATATTCTTCCGTACACTTTTCCTAC
This sequence comes from Trachelipus rathkii, assembly GCA_015478945.1. Lineage (NCBI taxonomy): Eukaryota > Metazoa > Arthropoda > Malacostraca > Isopoda > Trachelipodidae > Trachelipus > Trachelipus rathkii. Next base: position 10,497 of record JABUQX010098268.1, read on the forward strand.
CACACTTAAAAGACATATACCTCTATAATTCCCACATTCCATCCTATCCCCTTTCCCCTTATACAGGGGAACCAAACATCCATCCTCCCAATCCTGTGGTACCTCCCCACTCCTCCAACATATATTATATAACCTATACAACCATTCCTCCACCCCTATACCTCCCTTCTGCAACATTTCCATTCTCACCCCACAGACCTGCAGACTTCCCTTTTTTTCCTTTATTCACGGCCCTAATAATTTCCTCCATTTGAATTTCATCCTCCCCCTCCCTCCCCACTTCATTTCCCATCCTCACCTCTTGCATATCTTCCTCCCCTACCCCTCCCCCTTCATTCAACAGTCCACTAAAATACTCCCCCCATCTCTTCCTCACCCTATCCCCTCCTCCTATCCAATCCCCATCTCCTCCCTTAATCCTCTCCCCCAACCCCTCTTTCCTCTTCCTTTTTTTATTAACCTCTTTCCAGAACATCTTATTCCCCGATTCAAAATTTTCCGTCACTTTTCTACACCATTCCTCTTTTGCTCTTCTCTTCGCCCTCTCCACCACCCTCTTTGCTTCCACTCTAACCCTTCTATATTCCTCCCAACTATCTTCTCCCCTACCTCCCAACCATTTCACATAAGCCTCCTTTTTCCTTTTCACCACCTCCTTCACCTCCTCACTCCACCACTCACTCCCTTTCCTTCTGCTTGCACCCACCCTTTTTACTCCACATACCCTTCTAGCCTCTTCACATACTGCCTCTCTAAATCTCTTCCACTCCCCCTCCACCTCCCCAATTCCCGTCCCTCTCACGTTTCTCCACTTGTCCTCCATACCTCTCCTAAACTCCCTCTTACATGCTATCTCCTCCAATTTTTCCACCTTTATCACTTCCACTCTCCTCTTTTCTCCTCTTTCCCTCACCATCTCCTCTCCCCCCACCCTTATCCTAGCAATCACCAAATAGTGATCCGATATCCCCCTCCCTGCCCCTCTAAACACATTTACATCTAATAATCTACCTCTATCTTTCCCATTTACACACACATAATCTAGAATCGCCTTCCCCCCCGTTATCTCACTCTTCCATGTATACTTATGATTATCATTTTTTTTTAAACCACGTATTCCCCACTATCATTCTTCTTTCAACACACAACTCTATCAGACTTTCTCCATTCACATTCCTCTCTCCTACCCCAAAAGGTCCAATTATTCTTCCTACCTCCTCCCTTCCCACTCCAGCATTCAAATCTCCCAATAGACAAATTTTTTCATTTACCCCAAAACTCTCCCAACACTCATTCAATTCTCCCCAAAATCTTTCTCTCTCCTCCTCTCTCGCTCCATTCACTGGTGCGTATGCACAAATAAACACCCACATTTCCCCTCCGAATTTCACTTTTACCCACATTAACCTAGAACTCACCTGTTTACACACCCTCACCTTGTCCCACATCTCTTTCCTCATAACTATTCCCACCCCCTCCCTCGCCCTTCTCTCTCTCTCTATATATATATATATATATATATATATATATATATATATATATATATATATATATATATATATAAAATGTCGCCAATAGATATATATATATATATATAAATATTATATTATATAATATATATATATATATATATATATATATATACCTATTCCCTACCCTCCCTCTCCCTCTCTCTCTATATATATATATATATATATATATATATAAAATTCTATTTTTCTTTTTTAATTTTTTTTATTTTTAGAAATTTGTCGGGAGAGCTGGTGCTGTGCGATCCAAAGACCCGCACCAGGCACCGCACCGTTAATTTTTAATTTTTCTCGTGCTCCGCCAACCGCACTTTTATTTTTTCTTCCGCACCGCACCAGGTCGCTTAATTTTGATGCGCACCGTCATCCACACAAAAATGGAGCGCACCACGCACCACATCGGTGCGTCGGCCAATTCATATATATATATATATTATATATATATATATATATATATATATATTATATAAATATATCATTATATTATATATATATATATATATATATATATATATATATATATATATATATAAGAGATATATATATATATATATATATATATATAATATATAATATATATATAGATATATATATATATATAATATATATATAGTGAAGATTACCATAAAGGCAGGAAAAACTATAGACTTTTAAGCAAATTATTTCGAATAAAAGTTTACTATCTTTTTTGTAGAATCTAAAAATAAATTGTATAAAAAAAAAAAAAAAAAAAAAAAAAAAAAAAAATCTAAAAATTTTATATAAAATTAACTTCCAGAGACGCATGCTTTGCCGCGGTTCTTTTTTAGTACCTTTTAGATCGTGCAACATTTTCTAATGGTTTGCGAGAAGAAAACGAATATTTTTTAATAATAATATTTTTATTTATTTTTGGCATCGTTTTATGATTTTGGCAAGAATTCTTCTAAACGGTCGAAAGTGGTTAATATCAACCCCTGGGGTCGATAAGAGTTCTCAAGGGGTCTATTCATACCAAAGAGAATCAATTAAACTGTCTGGGAAAAAAAAATTAGAATATTTTCAACCCCCCCCCCGCCCCCCCAGTATTCAAAATATATATATATATATATATATATATATATATATATATATATTATATATATATAATATATATATATATATATATATATATATATATATATATATATATATATATATATATATATATATATATATAATATATATATATATATATTCACCCGAATATTAATAATCTTACTGCTTCTCTTCTGACACATCCATCCCATTAATATCAACCATATTAATAAAAAAGTATGTTAATATATTTTAAAAGCATTCAGTAATAGTCGCAAGACGACAATCAGAGGGTTCTTTTTTTCATCCAATATGATTTACGTTATATTTTTAAAGATAATTGTGTATCTCACGTACGGTTTGAGAACTATTCAAATTACAAAATATCATAATCTTGCTATCATTTTTTAAGATTATATAAACAATGGAAAATAATTACTTTTTCTGTCAATGTTATTAAGTAGCTTTTATAAGATACGAGAAAATAAAATCTTTCATTGGGTTATTATGTAGGTCTCCTTATTGCCTAGCATCAGAAATGCAAAAAATGATTTAATGTTTTTGTTAAATACTTGACCTAGGGGTCGATAAAAAGGCAAATTTCCTATGACGGGGTCGACGGGATAAAAAGTTTGGCGACACCTGTTCTTAACGGAAGGAGTTCTTCACTTTCCCATTTGATTTGTCAATATTCTTTCAAACGAAAGAAATTTCCTATCGAAATCGAGAATTTTGAATTTTTCTTCCATCCGTAAGGTTGCTATTATATATTATATAATATATAATATAAGGTTGCTTATTCGATCTGATGGTTCTGTTGCTAATTCTCCAACTGAAAAGGCCAATCTCTTGGACCTCCTATTTTCTCTAACTCAACCGTGGATGATTCTGGCATTCCTCTTCCTCCTCCTCCTTTTCCGAGGTGTCCTATGCCTTTGCGTGTGATTACATTTGATCAGGTGTATGGGCTCCTAAAATCTATGAAATCTAAGAACGTTAGGAAGGCTGGTGGCCCGGATGGCGTTCCTCCCAGAGTTTTGAGGGAGTGTGCCTCCGTGCTGACCCCACCCCTCGTTCAACTATATTCTATATGCCTCAATACTAACACTTTCTCTCAGTGTTAGAAGTACACACATGTCAAACCTATTCTGAAACAAAGAAGCCGCTTTGATCTTTCTAACTATCGCCTTTTGGCTCTAAATTGTATTTTATCTAAGATTTTTGAAACCTTTCTCAACTCTCTATTCTTAAATCATTTGGAATCTCATTCACTTCTATCCAGTCGCCAGAACGGCTTTCGGCGCTCGAGGTCTACTGGCGATATGCTTTCCTATCTTACTGATTTATGGTTTACCGCCCTTAGGAACTACTGGGAGACTTGCGTGGTTGCGCTTGAAAAAATCAAAATATTTCATCTGCGTTGAAGCAACATCAATATCAATGCTTACACCTTCCATACTTTCCTCATTTTTCTTCCTTACTGCGGCATGAAGTGCTAAACTGGACTCACCCAGACTTTTGTCATGCATATTGCTACTGCTTTTAGTATGAGATATTGTTTCTTCAGTTATATAAGAGTTCCTATTCCCCATCCTAGGATTATTACTAAAACGGGTGATAGGGTTACCCCTTGTGAGGTGTGAAAACTCAGAGTTGGATTTTACCTTTTCCCCTTTTACTTCTTGAATTACCTCTCATCTTAATCTTTCTGATTCTATTCTCGCTGATCTGGATAGAATTTCCGGGTGAGGTCTTCTCAACCTTGCGAAATTCAGTTCTTTAAAAACCCAAATCTCCCTCTCTAAGGCACCTTCTAACTTTCCTACCTCTTTCGACGGTTCTCTCGGCTCTCCTGTTGACAATATAAACATCCTTGGCCTTAGCATAAACATAAAAATGTCTTGGAAACCTCACATGAC
>JABUQX010098268.1:17500-53923 GCA_015478945.1 Trachelipus rathkii
GATCTGTATAGAGAGAGAGAGAGTAGAGAGAGAGAGAGAGCGAAATGAGGGGGCAGAGAGAGAGAGAGAGAGAGAGAGAGAGAGAGAGAGAGAGAGAGAGAGAGAGAGAGAGAGAGAGAGAGAGAGAGAGAGTGTATAAAAGATTGATCTTCTAACTCACAAATTTAGAAGTTGAAAATATACGTCAAAATATATAATTTTAGCCCTCTTATAAGATTTATTTATTATATCATTCTGTTATTATTATTATTATTATTATTATTATTATTATTATTATTATTATTATTATTATTATTATTATTATTATTATTATTATTTAGTATTATTAATTATTATTATTATTTTATTACTTATTAGCTATATTATTATTATTATTATTATTATTATTATTATTATTATTATTATTATTATTATTATTATTATTATTATTATTATTATTATTATTATTATTATGATTATTATTTATTATTATTATATTATTATTAATTATTATTATTATTATTATTATTTATTATAAGATTTATTTATTATATCATTCTGTTATTATTATTATTATTATTATTATTATTATTATTATTATTATTATTATTATTATTATTATTATTATTATTATTAATTACTTCAAAATAGTAAAAAGTATGTGATTTTTATTTCCATTTTTTTCTGTTTTAGTTCAAGTTATACTACTACTACTACTACTACAACTACTACTACTACTACTACTACTACTACTACTACTACTTTTACTACTACTACTACTACTACTACTACTATTTTTAATAATCTATTTGCTAAATCGTATAATTAATTTATACTACTACTACTACTACTACAACTACTACTACTACTACTACTACTACTACTACTACTACTTTTATAATATAATTTGCATAATCCTATATTTATATTTTTCTTTTTTATATAAATTGGTTATTTTAAAATTTGAAAGCAGTATTAAAAATTGTTAATAGTATTACTTTAATTCATTTTTATAAAAGGAATCAAAATTGGCTTTCGAAATGGAAAAACCCGAAAATCAGACTGAAGAGATTGAAAGTTCAGATCAAAATAAGATTTTAACGACGAAGCACCTTCAGGGAGCCTTCATGATCTACGGCATTGGTCTTTCCTTCGCGCTTTTCGCTTTCTTCACAGAATTAATTATACATAAACTTAAGAAAGCTTCAAAATAATTATTTGATGGTTGACACCAACTAGGATTTTTTTTTTCTAAGTACTGCAGTATAAATTCTTTTACTTTTAAATTTGTAGTTTTAAAAATTTTAATCTTTTTATATATATTCATTGAAAGTTTTCCAGTTTTTTTTATTTATTTATTTATTTATTTATAAAAATATTTAAATATTTTCTCGCAAATACTGCTGAATAAATATCAAATAAAGGAGCTGCGTGTTCCTATAGATGTCAAACTGTAATTAAAGTAACATTATAACATTTCCTTTCTGCAAGTCTTGATATTTAATCTCAATAAAATATCACATAAATGTTATACGTATACTATACGTACAAGCAGATGGTGACGGTGTCACCCCATCTTAAAATTATCGTAAACATGATTTAGTTTTAAAATTATCACCATCACACACGGTCAGAACCCTATTGAAATATGGAGTATATAAATAAATAAATAACCTTCACATGCACCACCTAAAGCTAATTTTTCAAGTGAGAGCGTAAGATTTAAAGTAATGAAAATTAAATTCAATATGTAATACGAAAAATGAAAGAGAATTCCGCAGAACATTAATGTCTGTATGAGTAGAACACCTTAGAAGTGTGATGCATACTCCACAAAGGGGATAAACAACACAAACATAAAAAGCAAGTAGATTGGGCGATATGAACGAATTCTGACGACGGTTTAGAACACCTAATCATTTAGAAGCTTGTTTAGAAAGGGGAACAATGAGATCATTCAAAGAATACTAAGAGCAGACGAAAGCTTGGAAGATAATCTTTCTAAAATTTTAAGGCATTCAAAACAACCATGCATTCTTTGTTTAATTAGAAATAAGAAAAACATCACAGGTCAATTGTTCCAAAGAGATCCTCCTAGTATTTAATTATCTGCAGGAGGGAGAAAAGCTTTCCAAATGATACCAAAAATTAAGGGTCGAATAATCAGTATAAGAGAGGATAGGTAATGACGTAATAGATTAATAATGAAAAGTAGGAAAAGGGTTGGGGAGAGAAGTGAATCTTGAAAAGCAACACTGCTAATAGATTTAAATCTAACCTAACCTAACCTAACCTAACCTAACCTAACCTAACCTAACCTAAACCTAAACCTTAATCTAAGCAACACTGCTAATAGATTTAAATCTAACCTAACCTAACCTAACCTAACCTAACCTAACCTAACCTAACCATAAAGCGACCGGAAAAGAAATCGGAGAGAATGATGTCCCAAGGAAATGGATGGATACCGAAAGAAAGAAGTTAAGAAATCAAAGCATTGTGAAACAAACTATATCGAAAACTTTCGATATGTTTACCGCCATTGCATAAGATACATCGAAATGCTGAGGATCAGCATTTCCATGTATCTTATGCAGTGGCGTAAGATACATCGAAATGCTGAGGATCAGATCTCACTAGCGTTTTTCAACCATTTTTATACCGCGAACCAGTTAAATAGTAAATAATTTTCCGGGGCACAAAAAGTATACTGTACGAACATAATTTGCACTTTATTCAAAATAAAATACATTCATCATGTCATACATTATAACTATAAAAATAACAATGAGATAATAAAGATACTAATATTAATGGCTTCTTAATATTAACTCCCTTTCAACAATTACATCGATGTTTGGTTGGTTGCAAATTTGTTAAAGGTAGTAGAAAAGATGGACCTTCAGAGACCGGTAAATTTCTTTCGTGAACCATTACCGGTTGGACCAGCAGTTGAGAAACACTGGTCCAGAGGATCAAGAGTCAAAGAGAATTGAAGAAGATGTCGAATAGAACGTTTCAATTTTATATATTATTTGAGAGCAATAATAATAATAGTTTCAATTTCAAAATCTTTATTCAGAAAAAAATTTACATTATCAAGTTTAGCAAACTTATAATATATAGTTCTAGTATAAATACAATTTTTAATGATGTACAGTTTCTGAAATAATAATAATAATAATAATAATAATAATAATAATAATAATAATAATTAATAATAATAATAATAATTATAATAAAGAATATAATAATAATTTAAATAATAAGAATAATATATGAATAATTAATAATAATAATAATATTAATGATGTACAGTTTCTGAAATAATAATAATATAAATAAAATAATAATAATAATAATAATAATAATAATAATAATAATAATAATAATAATAATAATTAATAATAATAATAATAATAATAATAATAATTATTATTATTAATAATAAATTAAATTAATAAAAAATAATTAATAATAATAATTAATAATATACAATAATAATAATAATTAATTAATAAATAATGAATATTAATTATAATAATAATAATTAATATGATAAAAATTATAATATTAATATAATAATAAAATAAAAAAAAAAAAAAATATTATTATATACTATCATTAATTTCATATTATATATATTATTATAATATCTCACACATATACTAAAATATTACCTAATATTAATATATTATGAATTATTTATTCCTATAAATATTATTAATATTATTATTTTATATTATTATTTATTAGTTATATTATTTTATTTTATCTGTTAATTATTAATTATTATTATTATTATTATTATTATTATTATTATTATTATTATTATTATTATTATGCAAGAGCCTCATCAAACAAAACGAGAAGCATTCAGCGAAATTAGCTATAACCAAAGGGTGTTCCAAGAAATTTTATCCGACGATGCAGATTATGTGTTAGGGCACATGGTAGCTATTTTGAACACGTGTTGTAACCTTTAGAAATAAATTAAATCCATAATATGCTAAATTTTTTATTAGGACAAATTAGTTAACTTACCTTTCGAACTTGTTGCGAAAATGTTGTTACGAAACACGACTTGTATATCATAAAGTGATAATAAAGATAACTCTGCACTATAACCCTTTGTGTAATACTAAGCTGCGTTTCCAGAAGAGCCCGACTGCAGCCCGGGCGGGCACACAGGCGTCCACATAGCATCGGTTTCACAGAGCCCGTTTGCACACTGCTATGTCACGTAAACGTCCATCGGTCAAGGCACCGTTGTTTAATTTCTCGATTTCGGGAATAAAAACTGGACGGCTGCTCGTTAAGAACACTTGTTTACAAAACAAATTCTTTGTACAAACATTGTGTCGGAAATGGCTTGCCAAAAATTTTTAAATATTTTAGTAACTTTTCATAGGATACTAATATATCGTATTCATTTCATTAATAGAAATTTAAGTAATAAATGAGTATTGTTTACAATTGCAGCGTGATCCGACGGGCGTGCTCGGCCGTTTCTAGAGTACCAAAATCCTGTTCTTCTAATTGAGTTAATGTATTTTTTTCAAATCGAAAGCGTTTTCGAGTCGAGTTTTGCACACGGCTGCCACTCAGGCTTCTGAGAAACGCAGCTTACTATTTTTAGAACTTAGATTAAATAGATAAAATTTTCTGTGAGGTAGTCAAATTTCTGTCTGAAAATATTTGGGGGTGACCGTCATTTAAAAATCACCAAAAAATATTTTGTAAACACGCAGTCCTCACAAAAGCATGTTTTTTCTTGACGAAAATTTTTTTCTTCATGAAATCTCTTAAATACTATCCCGGCTCTATATACTTTAAAGATAAATCATTCAGATTAATCAATTTAGTCTTTTAATTTTTTAATTATTGGAGCTGGGTGGGTCGACACTATCGATTTCAGAGGAAAAAGATTGTAATTTAAATAACTTTCAATTCTCAAGAAATTTTTAATTTTAAATGACCCAACCATACACTACCAAGCTTGATCGTCCACTTCATGGGCACCCTGTAATATAATATATATATATTAATTTATATTATTATATAATATATATTATATATTAATAATATATAATTTAATATATATATATATATATACTTTATATTATATATATATATACTATATATATATACTATAGGTAATATATACCTATATATATAATATACTATATATATAATATATATATACTATATTATATTATATATATATATTAATATATATATAATATATTATATATAATATAATATATATATATATATACATACTAATATATATAATTATTATATAATATATAACTATAGTAAATATTATATATATATATATATATAATATATATATAATATTTATTATTTAATTTATTTAGCAGATGTTTTAAAAACAATAATTATAGATATATATAGTATAATTAATAATAGAAAGAATAGATATAATTATACTATATATGTTATATATATATACTATATATAAAATATATATATAATATATATATATATTAAATATCTATATATTAATAATATATATATATATATATATATATATACAACTGTATATATATATATATATATATATATAATATTTAATAATATAATATATTATATATATTAAATAATAGTATATATAAATATGTTATATAAGTTATATATAATATATATTATATTATAAAACCGTATATTATTAATTATATAATATAATTATGTATAATATTAAGATAATGTATAGACATATATAATTAATTATATGCTAAGTATTCATAATATTAATATATTAGGGAATTATTATATACTAATATAATATAGTAGTACACATATAATAGTAATTATAAAATAAAATATAGTATTATTTTTGGTAAAGTAATAGAATGATATATATATAGTATAATTATATTATAGTATGAATATCTATATATATATATATATACAGAGATATATATATATAAGTATATATATATATATAATATATATCATATATATATATCATTCATCATCATCATCATTAGTGAAACATCACCATCACTCACCTTCTCTCCCAAAGCACTGGCGATAAGGTGCGTTCCTTCCACTGGAACAGACAAGTAGTAAGAAGAATATGAAATCAAGTCGAACTCACTTTTCCGACTTCCATTGTATTCTTACACACGCGTCGCTATCGTCATACATACCAATACTTTTGATTCCATATCAAGAAGGCCTATTACCTAACACCATATATACACTAAACCATGCACAGACTTTTCCATATTAATCCTATCATACGCCAGTTGTATAAATCCATAAAACCTAATATTCAATTTGGCTTTCTCTCTTTCACCTCTATTGTTTCTCAATACAGTTTGATATAAGTAATAATATAATGTATATTATATAGTATAATATATATATATATTTAATATATATATACCGTTAATTGGTATAGATATATATATATATATATATATAATATATATACTTATATATATACTTATATAATATATCCACCGCACACGGGCAGAGCCCTAAATGTTGAAGAGGGGAAAAAATAACTACACCCATTTAGAAAACGTCCGCAGCAAGGAGCTGTGCCAAGCCCAAGGAGAAGAATAGCTCAAATAATTCTCCCACCCGACCAGATTTAGAGTGTTTGGCGAGTGCTCTCCCATTGAGCGAGCTGCTCTACATTATTATATTACAATTTAATATTCTTATATATTTAATCATTATATTATATTATTATATTATTAATTATTATTTACATTATTATACATATATTATTTATTATTATTATTATTTATTATTATTATTATTATTATTATATATATTATTATTATTTATTATTATTATTATTTTTGCAGGAGAAAGTCCCACAGTTACCACTTTATCATAAACACTAGTTTTATCACTAATTTATATTATTATACTATTAGTAGATTGTATTGTAGAGTGAATCCCAATCTCTAGCAACCATAGCATTGAGCAAGCCCTCTTGTCAATTGAGCCATGAAAATGAAGAAGATTCGAGAAAATAGAGCATGTCAATAATCATACCACACAGTTGTACAAACTCTAAATCATATTTTCATTTATATGGCATCAAATTAGCTGGACATTAGCTGATTTTCGTGTTTGGAAATTAAACTAAATATTTATAATCAAATTATTTTGTTATTAAACGATTAAAAGAATTTATGAGATAGAGGATTAAATGGATTTAGGAGGGTTAATCGTGAAGGATAATAAAGAATAATAATGTTAAGTGTAAGAATAAAATAAGGAATTCTATTATTACTAATTATTATTATATATTATTTATTATTATTATTAATTAATATTATTTATTATTATTAATTTAATTATTATTATAATTATTAATTCATTATTATTTATTTATTATTATTATTAAATTATATAATAAATTATTATTATATTATTCTATTAATTTTATTATATTATTATTATTATTATTATTATTATTATATTATATAATTATTAATTATAATATATATTAATTTATTATTATTATTATGTGTGGGCATAAGTATTCTATTATTATCTAATTTATTAAATTCCGTTTATAATTTAATAATTTAATATTTTTCTTATTATTATATTTTGTTATATAATCTTATTATTATTCTTATTATACAATTTATTCATTATTATTATTAATTAGATTAATTATATATAAATTATATTATCTATATCTTTAATAAACCTTCATGAGTTATTTTTCTATTATAAAATGATCTTGTAATCAACTATTCTGTCTAAGAAATTTTTACTATTAGCCAATTATTTATGGTAACTATTATTATTAATTATTATTTATTATATTATATTTATTTATTTTTTAAATTTTTTATTTATATTTTAATTATTTTATTATTATTTCTATTTTTTATATTATTATTTTACTACTTAATATTATATTTATAATTATTATTAATATATTATATACTATTTACTATTTATTAATTTATTTTATATAAATTCGTTATTATTATTCATCTATTCCTATTATTATGATTATTATGTATTATTATTATTATTATCTATTTATTTTATTATTATTATAATTATTATTATTAAGTCATTATAGTTATGCTATTTTTATTTTTATGTTTGATGAAACTCCTCCCACTTTTGTTACATAGGTTCGGATATATCTATTAATATATTAAAGATTATAACAAATATAATATAATATTATATTACATAATATATTAAATACTAAATAAAAAGGTAAAAATTATATAAATTAATAAAATATTTAAATATATGATTAATAAAATATATAATATTAGATATAGTAAATTATAGTTATCGAACGAGATAATATATATATATAATACATATGATATTATTATTATTATTAATATTATGATTATTATATATATTATTATTTCTATAGTATTATTATTATTATTATTATTATTATTATTATTATTATTATTATTATTATTATTATTATTATTATTATTATTATTATTATTATTATTATTATTTCTTTCTTTCTTTCTTTTTTTATCCTTAATTTGTTTTCCGGTAGATGTGAGCTAGGGTGCGCAACTACACATAAGCAGGATAGTTAGGTAAATAGTAGAGTACAACGTAAGTTGAATGGAAAGTCTCCCACCCCTACCATCTCCTTCATACCCTTAAGTGAGAGTTCTTCGCAGTAAAAAAAAATAATCCACCCTACGACTTGACAAGACTGCGATAGACCCTCACTGTGGTATCTCGTCAACGTAGGGTTCATCCCTGATACCAGGCCCACAACGATACCCCCCCCCCCTCCACAAAACCCCGCCTGTTATGCACCCTTCTTCTTGCATCTGCCAAGCTCACATTCCATTTCTTCAGATATTCCTTTACTGATTCAATCCACCATTTCTTTGGTCTCCCAGCGGGTCGATTCCCAGCACATCTGTGTTCCTGCCGCTCTCATTTTTACGCTTCTGACGTCATCTATTTGGTAATTATCTTTTTTGGCTGTAAATGTGTTTTATCTCAAGTAAGCACTGGGTGAGTTTCTGGACAGTTCTTTGTATTTAAGTTTTTATAGTTTTGTAGCATTTAATATTGTTAAAAAGTGTTTATTACGTAAATAGTACCTTTGTTTTATAAAAGTGAAAAGGTTTATAGTGTACACAGTGTGTTAATTTCTTACAGTATTTTTTTCTATGTAATATTCCTTTATAAAATAATTTTAGTTTTTAAGATATCAAAAGCGTAAAAGGCTCCACCAAATATCGAAAAAAAATTTCCAGCCAATAATAACTTGGCATTTTTATATAAATTCATTATTGTTGTTATTATTTTTGCTGTTGTTATTTTTTGTTATAAATTATTATTTATATTTATATTTTTGTATATGTTTTTGCTGTTTCGCTGTTTTGCCTTCTGATTGTAATAAAAAAAAAAAAGAGATCATAGCGTGTGTTATTTTGTAGTCCCAATCTACAATATATATAAATTCTTTATGTTCAGGAATTGAAAAAGGTTTAACTTTAAAATATTTTTATTACATATTTTACTATAAGTTTAAATATCCGATATGTGCCAAACTAATAAACTAAACTTTATTCTCCAACATAAACATCTTGATTATGTAACGGTTATCATCTGTAACATATCCTCCCAGTATCTTCATTTTCTTATTAGTTGTTATTATATAGTGTCAAACGCTTTTTGAAGCGTTCGTCAAGATCTTGATCGGCTAAATGGCCTTATTTTCAACTTTAAATTTTTATATGAATATATGCTATAAAAATATCGCATCATGGAAAAATAACAATGACATTGTAAAACTGTTCTTATTTCAAACATTGTATAATATTACTTTACTTCACCGCGTTTTGCTAACAAAAAGCATAGTTGTAAACTACGAAAAGTATTATCAAACAAATTGGTTAACATCGAATTTCATTTTTTGGAACAATGTTGTCAAACTTCTTTTCTGACAAAGACAGAAAGAAATGAGGAAAACAGTTAAGTTTTGGTTCAGAGAGAGTTGGACTAAGAAAGTATAAATTGACTCCTTTTGCGGAGATGGTGCAGCATTTCTTCTGTTTTTCATTCTCTTTTTGGAAATCCTCGAAATCCATCCAAGCTGATTTAATCCTTCTTGGACTTGATTTGGAATCCTGTAAAATAAAATTTATTTCGATACACTTAAAAATCAAAGTAAATTAAAGTTTGTATGTAGAAACTGTGAGGGTTATAATAAAATTTATAAAATCGTTTCTTTTGAACACCGTTTCTTTTGGACACCGTTTCTTTTATCTTTTTTTCTTTTAATTAAAAACGTGTTTTTTAGATTTTTTTTTTTTTTTTTGCGGGGGGTAAACACTAACAGATGATCTAAATTAAAAAAAACAAAGCTCCCAGTGAGTGGTTTTAATTTAATAATTCTAAAAGCAATTTTTTAGCTGAAAAAATTAATTTTTTAGCTGAAAACCATTGTTGTGACTATTAAAAATATTAACTATTAACATTTTAATTCATGGCTTCATTTTAAAAACTCTAAATATGAAAATTTTTGCACAGTGATAAGTGATAATTGATAAACTGGAAAAGAATTGTAGTTTGTGAATAAATTAACTCAAGATTCTTGTAATATCATTAATAACTCATGGCATTCATTATTGATTAACTATCATTAATATGTTAGCATTTATTAGTTACCACAACTGGGCGTAAAAATAACAAGAGCCTTTTGAGAGCTAAGAACGAGTTGAGAGTAGTTAGTATCTTATTACTACTATCAAGTCTTAGTGAAGGTTGGAAAAAATGTAATTTCGAGTGCTATACTATGCTTACACCACAGAAGTTCATCATTGCCTAACCTTCCAAGCACTATAGATATAAAGGAGGTGAATGAGTATTCAAGGTAGGGCATATGATACAGACTATTAGAATAAGGGCATACTGAGCATTTTTTGAAAACTACACATATATACCAAATATCTGACTTCGATATAAATATAACTGATAATTATTCAAGATTCAGACAGAATAGGTTCAAAAATAATATTAGAACTGTCACGCTGAAACAAAGTTTAAGTTCACTAAATAGTAAATGCTAGTGTTCTTTATTTCGGAAAACGAGACATAATACATTGCTACTTGTTTTAAGATATAAATTTTACAAAGCACTCACCTAATTATGTTTGTTAACAGTAGAATTATATTATATAATGAATATGTCCTGTGAAAATGGAAGATATCATAGAGAAAAACACACCCAGTTCATTTATTATTATAATGATGAAATAGGCTGCAAAGCACACAAAAGAAAACGACAGCTAGCAAATTCTGTTTCATTGAGGTGGCAAATAATAGGAAAAGAAAAAGCAAGATATACTGGATTGAAAAAATGGTTTTATTGAGCAGTCAGATTACATCAAATGTGAAATTCTATTCGGGGTAACGATGTAACAGACAAAATGGGGAATATGTATGGTGGAATATTATGAGTATTAATTTGAAAAAAATAACATGCTGATAAAAAAAGTTACCAGATGAGTTTTGGCAGCTTTTGGCATCCTTACATTCATGCCCGGCCTGTTCAGGATCAATTGAAAAATTTTTCTCTACATTTGGTCTTATTAGTCAAAAGTTGAAAAAGACTTAAGTCAGAAAAAGATCAAAATCTTATATAAGGATATATAGATATCTAAGAAAGCCAGATAGTTACTAATTATATAATTAATAGGAAAGAAAATGCAAAAATGTGATGCATTCACTGACTGACTTCAACCCACATTATAAATTAGTTTTATGGTTTATTTCATACAACATAAAATAACGGAAATTCAAAATACTGTACATTGTAGCAAAAGAGAAAATATGTATTACATTATTAACTGAAATTTTTTTATTTAGTAAATTTAATAAGGGGATATAGCTATTATCTTCTAGTCAGTACCATTTAAAGATACATACATACATTCATTTGTAGTAAAATTTAAAATTTAATTTTTTTTATTCCCATTAATTTCAAATATTTAAAAGTATAGCAATGCAAATCTTGAATTAAATGCAACTAAGCTCACTATTAATAAAATATAATATAGCTGTTATTATTATATATTAATAATTTTTTAAAACATCTCTCAAATTGTTGAAAAAGACAGCTAAAACTAGAAATCCCTCTTCCTCCAGTAAAAAAAAAACAGTTACAGCTGTTTTTTTTCTAATTAGCTTTTTTGTTTTGTTATTTTGTGTTTTTTTTTTAATGGCAACTTTAATATGAACTAATGTTATAAAGAAAATAAGTTTTACTTCTTTTAAGATATTTTGCTTCCTCATCCAAGATCTGAAAAGCTTTTCACTGTTGGCTTCATTTTCCTTTAGCTCTTTCTCCTTACAGGCTTCCCTATCATGGATGAAGATCACGATGACGTGGGCGATAAACACAATCAGCAGCACAACAATGTGGGCAAACATCCAGATATCAATAAGCTTTGGCTCAGCAGATTCAGGCAAGTTGTTGCTCGTCTAAGAAAGGAAATATATATTAATTTTAACCCCAAAGCCTATCGCAGCTTGCCACATCTCGACTCAGTTCGACACAGCACCCTTTAGTATGATTCGGTGCAGGCAGAATCAGAGCAATGAGTGTATAATTTGCTACATCCAAATTGCTGAAGCCTAAGTTGCCAAACGTTCTCCAGTTTTCTCAATAACATTGTTGGTGGATTCAAATTCTCATTGTAGTTTTATGATGGATTAATTAAGATTAAATATACAATAAGATACTCAAAGCAGTTGTTTCTAATACCAAAGCAAAAATTTAGCGTACTTAATTTGAGAGAAGCTACGTTGAACATTATTCGGTTATTTAACATTTTGGTTGAAATGCTATTTCAAAACTTTATTATTATTATTATTATTATTATTATTATTATTATTATTATTATTATTATTATTATTATTATTATTATTATTATTATTATTATTATTATTATTATTATTATTATTATTTTATATTAGTTATTATTATTGATTATTAATAATTATTATTTATTATTAATTATTTAAGTATTATTATTATCTTATATATATAATATAAATATATATATTATATAATTAATAATATATAGATAATATTATAATAAACGTATATATATATAAGCTTATAAACTAATATATATTAAGTTATAATATATAATAATATATATATATTATATATATATATGTAACTATATTATATATATATATAAATAATAACTAATATATATATAATATATATATATATTATATACTCTATAACTCAATATAATATACTGTCTCTTTTGTAGTATATATAGTAGTATATATATAATGTTATTATATATATATATATTAGGCTAAATCATTAATAAATAAAATAGTAAAAATCTGATTAGATTATATATTTTATTATTTATACTTAAAAATAAAATATAATATATATATATAGCTATCTTATAGTATATACTATATAGTATATATATGGTGGGCATTACGGCGTTGTGAATAGTGCAAGCCATGCACTATCAGGCAAGAGAGAGGTGACAGTGACTCGGTCGTTGTAATCATTAATTGGTAACCAATGAGTCATCAATCCGATTATTTCGAGAACGATGCAAGGCAAAACAGTGTTGAAAATATAAGCTCCAAATTTTCTTTGAATTTTCATTACAACCCCTATCTTAAAAAAAATATAAAAAGATGATATATAATATATATATATATATATATATATATACAGATAGCAAATATATATATATATATAATATATATATATATATATATATAATATATATATAATTATATATTATATAATATTATATATATATATATGTATTGTTATATATATATAATTAAGTATATAGGTATATATATATATACTTATAGTTGATAGTATGTATTATATATAATAATATATAATATATATATCTATATATATATATATATAGCCTTATATATTGATAATATATACTGATATATATATAGTTATTATATATATTATATATAAATAGTATTATGTAATGTGTTTTTTTAAATCAAAGCTGTGACCCGTGTTCCGAGGCTACGCCTCCCGGCTCCAGGCTCCGGCTCCGGCTTTATATTTATAGCGCTCCGGCTCCGACTCCTTATTTATATATTTATCTCCATTCACGCATAATATCATTAATTCTCCAAGTTATAAAATATTTTATGGTATGATAAAATTACCATTTTTTTTTTTAGTGACATCTTTATTTTAACTATATCAGTTAAAATTCCCAAAAATATTTTATAGAAAAATTAAAAAATTAAAAAAAAATATATTACTTTTCCTTAACTTTTAAAATAATTTTCTTTTGGAACTATATGAAAGAAAATTTAGTTTTATTCAAAACAGTTGTTTTTTTAAAAAATAAAACTGCTTCAAGAAAATACTCCTTTAACTATGTCTTTGAATCCAATTTATTATTTTTAAATCTAGAAAATATTCCCTCAACACCCACTGAGTGGGAGGCAAAGCGTGTAACTGCTGGTAAGCACTTAGAGGATGTAGCGGATAACCGCAACCGCATTCCGCATATGCGAGATATGTATTCCGCATCAACTTTTTTCACTTATACCGCAAATCCTCACTCTGCATCCGCATATATTAATTTTTTTTTTTGCGGATAGCGAATGATAATTCATCTATGAAATATTGAAAAAATGGGCTACAATATATGATATCATATGTATAATATATAATATATTAATTATATTAATTAATATTAAATAAAAAAAATATAAATTAAAATATATATATTATATATATATATATTATTATAAATATAATAATATATAAGAAAAATTTATAATAAAATATTTATATATTTAAATAAAATATAATAAATAGTATATATATATAAAAAGATAACAATATTAAAAGCAAGGACTATTCAAAGAATGACAAAAGCACAGATTCTAAATATTTTTCATTGCGTTTGAACAAGCAACCATAGTGTATTCAATATAAATAATCTGTGGAGCAACTTTTCTTTAAAATCCTAGGTACAAACCATAATTGTTCTTTGAACTCACTTGGGACTGTTTTACAAGAGTGTCGTTAAATAATATAGGGATGCCTATGTGAATGAAAGGCAGAAAATATCACCAGCCAATAAAAACGGCAAAAGATTACACAAACAGACACGCAATTACCATCTGTAAGCGATCATTGCTGAATCCGATTGAACGTTCTTTGGCTACGAGCAGCGATGAAGAGTCTTGTGCAGAGGTGTCAAAAGACACTCTATCATTGATCGGAGAATATCAAAAGAGGAAAAGCTTGGAATCAGATAAAGTTCCACTCGTAGTGTGTGATTGACAGTGCAAACTTGTGCAAGCTTTTCCTAAGTCGTCAGCATGCCCTTTCAAACAAGGGAGCTTAGTGAGCGTCTTTCAAGTGGTGCTATGTAGGACGAAAAGTATAAGCAAAACTCTCCCCTTGAAGGCTTCGGAAGCTTTGTTTTTGAACCATAATCTGGTAAGAATTATTATTTCAAGCATTAAGGGTAGCACTGTCCAAATGGGTGGAGGCCTTGGAAAGAGGTTTGTGGGGTGCAAAAGGGTTGGGTCCAAGCGTCCTCCCCTCTGTCCCCCGGTAGTATATATATATATATATATATATATATAGTATATGGGTGTAACGTATACTAATAATAAGTATATAATTTAATATTAGTATTTATTATGTATATATTTCTATAGTATATATATATTATATATATATATTAGTTTTTTATATAATATATATTATATTAGAATATTTTTTATATTAAGTTCGTGGTCTGTATGCCACTCCTATAATAAATTTTATACTATCCGCTCTAATCCTCAATCCGCAATCCGCGGAGTAGTAATTTTTACTATCCGACATCCGCATCCGCTCCGCATCCGCATTCCACGGATAGTGAAAAAATCACTCTCGAGCTACACCGTCTAGTTTAAGCACCATCTGCAAAATCTTCTAGGATAGGGGGATGCCTCTTTAACTCGTTAACTGTATCTTAGTTTCGATTTTTCACATGACATCAAATATAGCCATATAGAAACTTTCTACAAATATTTCAAGAGTATTTTTGCGGTGGATTGTCATTTTCGAATCTCTTTTTGAACGTAGACCCGAATGTTCCCAAATTTGTTTTTTTTTTTTTTTTTTTTACAGTTCGGTCACCGCCACTCACGGCAGAGCCCCATTCAGGGAGGGGGGTATCTGCACGCTAAAATTTCATCCGCTAGCGCAAATTACGAGGATGAGCACAGAACGCAGGCTTTGAAGTAACAAGATTAACAAATTCAGCAATTAAACACAGAAGATGAAGAGAATTCCACAGAACGAACAGATTGCAGGAAAGAAGGAAGCACCCACAGCGAAACTGGCCTGGAGTTACCTTACATCACACAAAACTCTGTGTGCGCATACACAGGCACCCCTTGTGCCTGTACGAGGTCGTCGAAAGGTTTTGGTGGTTACGCGAGTCGGTTAAGTTCAACTCGAACAGCGGCCTCAGCATTAGCAAATTTTTTTTTTGTGTACCTTTATTGTGAATAGAGATTTTCAGTACCTAACATCACGTCTCGCAAAGTAGAAGGGTCTATCTGAACTGGAAGTACAGAACAGTATAAGCCTTTTGGGCTTTTGACTCGACCCTGTCCAAAGCCCGGTGAAACCAGAGCTCCCCCCAGATATGAGAACAGTAACTCCATACAAGGGCGGATGAGACCCTTGTATAGCTGTGAGGTTTCAGAGAGGAAAAAAAAATCTTGCCGTCTAAACAGAACTCCAGGTTTTTTGAGATCACCTTAGTACGTTGATTGAAATACCCTTAAATAGTGGACCTCAGTACTCTCTCTATGAGAAGATAAAGACAGTCTCGCTGAGAGGTAGTTAAGATATCAAAGAAAGAGTGAAATCTGTTCTGTTAGGAGAACAGTAGCAGAAGCACAAAGATTATTGTAGTAGAAGAAGAAAGGATTTGAGCCACAGAGGAATCGAAGTAGGAATTCGAGATTCACGGAGGACGTGCTCTAGGTAGTGACTCTTTACATGAAGGAAACATACTCCACCCCTTCAGACGGAAAATTATGAAATAAGTTACAGTTGGATACATTAACGAGTTAGAGGGTGAATTTCTTAGCCTTCTGAGTCTCAGACAAGAGCCAAAGGTTAAGGTTAGAGTTAGATAGGTGATATTCCACATAGAGGTAATAGTTAGATTTTAAGCGCGGTGTTGGTCAAAGTTAAATAGTAAAAGCCCGCGCTATTCAAATCTGCCATCTTTCACAAACATACACACTCTGCACACACAAATAAAAACAATAAACAAAACGACGTAAAACAAAAGGAAAGGTTAATATGATAAATAATAAATGAACAAATCAAAATACCCTAAATCTTAAAGAAATATTTAAGCGACACTATAACTATATTTAAGTGATATACATTTTAATATACATTATCTATATACTGAATAATTTCGCAAACTAAACCCTAATAGCCAACTTACTACACTTACTAAAATTTATTTTAAAACAAAACTTTAAAGGAAAAAAAAATGGAAAAACTAAATCCTAACTTAAAGAATTAATAGTACTTAAAAATTAATTAATAAAAATAATATATACTATATACGTACATGGATAGTCTAAAAACTTAACCTAAACATTGCTTTAGCTACACTTTCCTAAAAATATATTAAAAACCTACAAAGAAAAAAATTAAAAACTAAAATTCATCTATTTAAAAACTCCAAAAATTGTAAACCTCGGCCGAAACGAATAAATGATTAGTTTCACTTGGATACAATTTAAAAACTCTCAATTTAAAACCAAACGGGAGATTTTGAAAAACACACACCACATGTTACTAAACACAGAACATTAATAACTCAATAAACAAAATTAACGGCAAATAAAGATAAAATAGATAAACTCTCTCCAACCGGGAGCACTTATCCTCAACATACTGTGCCACACTCCACCAAGTTTCAAAACCACTTTGGATAAATATAAGAAATATATAATATAATAAATTAGTAAGGTATCACGGTAGTTATAAAAAACTTAACGGATATATGAGATGGACTGAAATTCTGAATGTCTAAGGCACCAATAAATTAAAAAGAAACTCGTTAAATATTAATATATCCTTATATATTTAGGCATTGATAAATATTAACATAATTAAAATTATTGCAATATATATATAAATAAAAATAAAAAAATATGTTAGTATATTTTTCTATTACTTAGATTATATTGACATATTTGCTTAATAAGATAGTACCCTTGTTCATATGTCCTGACAATATCTATATATATTATTAATCAGTCTCGTTGAGTCTAGTCAAATGACGCGTAGTTCTCTATTAATACGATAGTGTATCTCTTTTAATTATTGTTCATATGAATAACGTTACTTTAATATAGCAATGCAATCGCTTGCTGAAGGGAAGATTTGAGCTGATGAATGTGCAACGATATTTTTGGTTTTCAAATAACGTTCTTGTTTCTTTTTTTTCCTATAACTTTGCATGCAATTTCTATGTCATTTGAGGCTTTAACACATCTTTCTCATGTAGTTTTTTCTATTATTAGTGTATGATTATCCCCCTTCTCTATAAATAAATTTCCAGGTCAAGGTCTTCTGCTTCAATTTTTGTTGTTTAAGCGAAATGATATTTTAATAGTTCTAAGAGGGTTTCAATTATCTCGTGACCAATCAGAAAAAAGGTATAGCAATTTTCAAGCTTAAACCTAATTTCTAATTACAAATAGACTTTATTGATAAATATATTACACAAGGTTCTAATAACTATGGAATAACTAATTATGAAAAATTACTATTTTGTCCCTGGGTTTTCTGGATAATATGGGTCGTAACGGACTTTATCTATAAAGCAAACGATTTCTAACAAAAAAAAAATTTGTATACTATATTTGTAATATCCAACTTGTAAAGTATATTGTATATTTCCTATATTGACAACCATATACAATTATACGCTAACAATAAGTATATATACTGTAATCGTAATGTAATCGTCTATATTTGCATATAAATTGATATATTATATATAATATTAATATAATGTATTACTATTGGTACTTAATAATATTTGTATTTGAATGAGGCATGCCTAATAAGACCTATATTTATATCTTATCCTTAACCATTAAATACGTAAGTTAACGATCCGAAGTATATCAGTCAAGTCGAGAGAAAAGATTGTATCCAACATGATTTTCGATTCCAGAATATTCTATAGAAATTGTTCCAATATTTTTATTTACAAATTTGAAGACTTTGAAATTTTTGTTTGAACTCGAGGATCAATAAATAAGTTTGACCGTATTCGTAGTAACCGAACTCTGCACATAGACTAAATTATCACAATCATTTGGAATGATGTTCGAAATAGCTTGGTTCGAAATTTTGAACTTTTACATCAATGAATGAATGGTAAAAATCCATTACTTGGAACCGCAGTGTAAAATCAATACGTTTATGGGCTGCAATGGCTCTTCTAAATGTAATGTTCTTCTTACTAATTGTCGGTCCTTTCATATTATGAAGAATCTCAAAATTACTGCTCGTCATTCGGAAACAGTTACGGAAACCACCTTGGTATCTGTATTCGAGATTTAATTCACCCACTTCCTTCAAAATTAAATCCTTCATCAAATCATTTCATTTTCTTAAATCGCTTTGGCAATTGCCTTTGTCAATTGAAATTATTTTTGATGTACTTTCTTTAATATGTTGTATTGTTTTGTAATTTTAAAATAATGTAACAACCTATGTTATCTTTTCTGTATATATCTGCTATGTTCTGCTTTAGACTCGTAATTCTAAAAATAAAAATATAGTTTTTATATTTAATATTATTTTGTAGTTAAAAATAAAATATTTCAGATAGACATTCGGTTTTTTATATCACCTTTCAGTCTACTAATAGAAGTGATATATAATTTTTAATTGTTAACACGTCATTGTGAGTCATGGAGGCTAAGGAGCCGGTCGATAAATATTACTTTTATGTGAAACAGCCTTACAGTTATGACAGTTACGGGTTGGTTTTTCCAAGGTTTCGCATCAACGTTTCCTCAAATAAATAAAAAAGGAATTTGAAAAAAAATAATTTAGAAGGTGAGAGATTTTGCTTTACGCCTTCATAAACCTAATACGAAAAAATATCACGAACGGAAAAACCATACCCTCATTTAAGATACGTATGGCAGTTAGATTTACAAGAATATGATAATATAAATCTCAACGAGGGGATATCATTTATATTCTTTTTTGTGATAGATGTATATTCAAGATACTTATGGTTAAGGGCTTTTAAAGCTAAAAAATCAAGACTTGTTCATTTAAGAGAAACGTGCGAGAATATTAAATTGTAAGATGACAGATATCCCAAATTATATGGACGATAAAGGTACAGAGTTTTTTTAGGGCAAGGTAGTTTTTTCAAGAAATTAAGTGACGCGAGTATGACATAGGGTACTACAACCACATTTCAGTTTATAAGCTGCGATTAGTTTGAAAGAGTACAAAAGAACTAATAAGAACAGATATGCTAGCTATTCAGCGAAGATGAATACGTTTAAAAATTTTCGATACTAACTAACAGAAACTGGCTATACTCCTATAATCGATCTTACCATCATAGAACACTTAAGATACCCCTGTAGAGATGGTGAAGACAAAACCTTCTGTACCTATCAGGACAATGGGAAAAATAAAAGATAGTACGGGTGTTAAAGTTGGAGATTAATGTGAGGTATCCAGGAAGCTTGATGAAAATATTCAGAAAGGTCATGAAGCTGGATGGTATGAGAGCAGAGTTTTTTAATAAAGTAGAGTTACATCAGAGACATTCGAGAGAGCGAGGCTTAAAATTATATACTATTAAGAGGATTTAGAGATGGTGAAAAATAACAGGATGAGATTTAAAATGAATACAGAAATACAGAAATAAAAACGTTTAATGTTTATAGACACAGTCGAAGACATACAAAAATATTAGGATATAGACCAAAAGGTAAAAATAAACAGTATGTTGTCAAATGGGTAGGTTTCCAATAAAGTTTTTAGTTATATATAAATGACTGAGTGAAATTAAGAAACGCATCTGATACAGTTTTATTTGTAACATGGAGAGTAAAGATCATTTCTATTTTACATTACCTTCATCGGGCTTCTATGGACCTTTATCCGGAAAATAAAATATCAGACTTTACTACAGAGTTTTTGAGTCCCATAAAAAACTCGAACGAGAAATGTGTGAAGTAGGGTTATGTGAAATGATTTTGGATGGTCTTCGTATCGAGAAATATTGCTGAATTCACGTTATGGCGTTTGTAATTTTAGAGGTGTTGAAAATGTTAAAAACGTTTAAAACTTGGGTTGCAACATAAGGGGGTTATCGAGAGAGCCGATCGAGAATATTTCTTTGAAAGATATTTATAAACCGAGGGCTCTATAAATCTCTTACCGCGGATGTTGTCGTAGATAAACAACAATTTGAATCAAGTCGCATATGGTTAAGATTTAGGTAATTTATAGTTAATTAAAATCATTCAACAAAGACATGTCTTAATAAACTTTAAAGTCTCAAGCTCGAGTAAACCTCTGAAAAGATGAAGTTTATTTTATTTTCGCACCTTTCAGACATGTTTGTAAATGTGTAGTTAAGAATACTTATAACTTTTACCCGTTTGGGGATAACTATTTGGAGAATTAACGATATGCAAAGACCCGCTCTAAAATGATTAAATGACGTTATAATCTACGATGAGAAGAGTATTTAATGATAAACTTGTAGCAAAAAATAATCATAACCGATGATTCATTACATTTTGTATGTTTGCCTACTAAGATGTTACATGACGCCCGGTGTAAAGCGTATGTTTACAGCGACATTGTGGAACTCCAGTATGTTGGAAACACTAAGGTTCAGTTATATTTTCCTAAAGATTACAGAGTAATAAGTTTTCCTAGTGTACACTATATTCCTCTGAATAATGCTCATTTTAAAACAGTAAGAGTGTATATAAGAGTCGAAGGGAACCTTTACCCATTCCCACATGGTAAAGCTGTGTGTAAAGTACATATAAGAAGAAGCTCCGATAGTGTAAAAAGTCTAACTCGTAAAATAAGTATCCTGAAACATAAAGCATTGTCTTAGTACCGACGATCCACTTCTATTTAACGCGCTACGTAGTTCCTCGCCTGCCTATGGTCTACATCCTGAAAATAAAAAATATCGGACTTTAATAACGAATTATTGAACCCTGTAACTTTTGAGCGAGAAATGTATGAAGGCAGGATAAGTAAAATAGTTTCTTGCGCCAGTATTGAGAGAATGTAACCTTACCCGAGGTTGTGCGTTCATAATTTATAGAAGCGTTGATTTTGTAAAAAAAAAAACACTTTGAAACTGCGTAACACTAATAGTTTACATATGGCAGAAACGTAATGGTAATGCGAATATTCATGGAAAGGTTCACAATAAAGCGTGGTTATACACAGTCTCTCTTAGACATACCTTAGACACTGTTAATAAACCGACTTCAATAGTAAGTCGACATATGTCCAAGACTTTATATTTTGCACATTTAAACGCAAAGTGGGAGATAATGGAACTGGTATCTTTAAGGTCTTGGCGTGGTGCAAATTTACGCGATTTTTTAAATATTTCAGTTTTTGATCCCTATACAATGGTGGCGTAAGTGTGTTCGCCTTACAGATAACCCTTCAGAAGAGGAGCGTGAACCACAACCTACCGATGCTAGGCAATTTTATACGCTTGGTATTTTCATTACTGCCTACTATTGATGATTTATATAGATCTTCAAAAACAACTTTTTGCATAATTCATCTACCCTTTTGTATGTAACCCTACCGACGTTGTTACAAGATCCTGGTATGCGCGGTATGTTTATATCACCTGATATTATAGACCATCACGTTGTAGGGATATACTAAAAGCCCTCTTTGCCTAAGAGTAGTTTCATTTTCCTAAAGATTGCACGAGTTATAAATTCCTCAATGTTTCACATATTACCTTTGGTTAAGACGCCAACTGCGTTCGATTCGTATTTTATAAGAGATGTAGAAAAGTAATCGCCTACCCCATTCACAATTGGGAACAGCAGTGTGTAAAGTAAACATAAGAAGGAAGCCTCCGTTTTAATAATTAATGAATAATAACTAATAATATAATAATGGAAGGAGGAAAGAGTCTTTCAGGGGTTCAAGAATGTCAGAGGGGATATGGTTTTAGGTGGATTTTTATGCATTTTCGTTTCGTTCGGACGTGCTATCCTTTTTAATCAGGCAGGTAATCTCGCTAAAAAAAAAGCAGCTAGGACTGGTATAGAATACATTCCAGGATATTATGGGTGGTGTCAATCCTCGAATCCCTCGAATGGCTGTAAAACGTCGACATCAGCGATTGCTTCTGATGAATAAATGTTAGATGATGTTCAATTAAACGAAATATGGGCGTAAGATGACTGGTCCAAGGTATAGGTCCGTCAAAAAAAACTGTAAAGTGGAACGGAAGGGGTAACCGTAAAGAAAAGTTTTTGGGATGTGTTTGGGCTTTAATACGGATGATACATGGTACTTTTTTATATAGAATACTGAGCAACCTTGTACCTATTTGTATTTTACGGACGTGTTTCAAAACAAAATACCTCCCTCCTTCATTCCCTACGTCAGAGATATGAAGTAGCAAGATGCATTTTCTCCATCCCTCCAGTCACAGATTGTTGTAAAGAGTGAATTGGATATCTTCTCACAGTGAACCCTACACAGATCAGTGTGAGTGAAATCAAATTTTATCAGTATTAACCCCGTTACCGCAATCACAAATACTGCTGTCCTCTTGAATTCATATCCCCTGCATTCTGACCATATCTTTGATCCTTGAATGTTTGGTTTTTATATCTGAAGACTAAGTTAGTAAACGAAGATGGTTCAGATCTCACAGGAACGCGATCAATAGTTCCTACGAACAGAATTTTTATCTGTATACATGTTTTAACCAACTTGAAGTTTTTCTAAATGAAACATCTCTATGGAAAGTCTGCCTTTAAATATACGTTAGGAGAGCCAATTCCGGAGAAAATGACCTTGACCACCTACCTGCCCTTTGACTGACCTTGACCTTTTGGCTTTTAGACCTTTTCTGACCTTGACCTTTTTTGAGCCAAATTTTTTTTACCTGACCTGACCTTTTTAGGCCTTTGACCTTTTTGGGCCTTTACTTTTGGGCCTTTACTTTTTTGGGGCTTTTACCTTTTTGGGCCTTTAACCTTTTTTGACCGTTACCTTTTTGTCTTCATGGGTCCATTTTTTGGCCCACGGTATTTTTTTTGAGCACCTAATTTTTTTTGAGAAACCCTAATGTTTTTGAGACCTAATTTTTTGAGAACGGCCTAATTTTTGAAGAATCGCCCTAATTTTTGAGAACCGCAAATTTTTGAGAATCCAAATTTTTTGAGGCCAACCCAAATTTTTTGAGAACCCAGATATTTTTTGGCAACCCTGAATTTTTTGGCAACCCTAATTTTTTGCAACCCTTCCAAGAAGGGTTGCGCCAAACGGTTGCGTCAGGCAACCGTTTGTACGTATTACCCCCTATTTTTGGCCCCCTAATTTTTTTGCATCGACCGTGGGCCATTTTTGGCCCACGGTAAATTTTTGTCTAACCTTTAGGGGTTTAGCCCTTTTTTTGATGTGTTTCTTACCCTTGTTTGACCATGATATTACGGCGGCATTAAACCTTGCCATATACCATGGGTCATTTTTGACCCAGGCCAATTTCTGGCCACTCGTGCCCCACCGTCACATTTTTCGTTCCTAACTTGTACGGATGTATGGATCTTACCTAACTTGAACACCTACACACGTGCGCGCACGCACACACACACACCACACACACAACCACACACAACCACACCCACACACACACACACAACACACACAGCCACACTTACACTTATACAGACATTGCACTATGCCACTTATACCACTGCTTTAACTCACTGCTTTACATTTACCCATAGACACATTTACACTTATACTCAAGTACAAACACTTTCGACCAACCCTTTTGGTCTTCCATGGGTCATTTTTGGCCACGGTAATTTTTTGTCGCTTACTTTGGGATTAGCGCCTTTTTTGATGTCTTTAACATTGTTCTGCTATGATATTTTCATCCTTGACCTGCCATATACCATGGTCAATTTTGCCCCACGCTAACTTGATGGCTTTTGATGGTTCCCAACCGTCCCGTAAGAAGTACCTAGTGATGTTCTTTTAGTGTTCTATGAGTATTAGATGAGTGCCAGGTAGGAACCGACCGTGCCAATGAGTGCCCAAGTGAGTGCCAATGAGTGCCAAGTTAGTGCCACATAGTGCAAGTGAGTGCACCATAGTGCAACTGAGTGCAACTTTTTTTCAAGCCTTTCCTAGCCTCCCCGGAGCGCGCCGATGCCCTAATATGGGTGTCTAACCCCTATGTAATAAGGTATGAGGAATTCGATGGTGTATATTACAAAGCTGTAGAATGCTTCTTACTCATAGAGTTACGTCTTTTTTTAATCACTTATAGCCTATATATATATATATATTACTTGCACACCCACCTACACATACCCTTATACCCATTTCACTATGACACTTATACACATATGACACTTATAAGCATTACACTCTCCATAGACACTTACTTTAAACCATATACACTTACACTCACACCACACACAGATACACTTAGTCTTACAAATCTCACACACTCGATATTTTTGATGCCTCAACTTTTGTTGCCTCAACTTTGATGCCTCAACTTCTGATGGCTAACTTTGGATGCTGCACTTGATGCCTCAGCATAATGCTCAACTTTGAGATGCCTCACTTTGAAGGTTCATCTTTGATGACTCATCTTTGATGCGTCATCTTTGATACCATCTATATTGATGATTCTCTTGGATGAAATCATCTTTGATGGATCATCTCTACCTCGCATTAAAGACAGAAGTTAATATTAATGTCCTTCACGCCTAGTTCACAGTTACACAGCGGCTCAAGCGTGAGCGCCTCCGCGCAAAAGACAGCCACATCCCGCACGCCGACAGTGCGACCCGTCCGCGTCTCATGCCGCCGCGTCCGCACGCAGGCGCCAATATTTCCGCGTACCCGCCGCCGCGTGGGGCATCCGCAGGCGCAATATTTCCGCGTTCCAGCCCGCCGCGTGCGCCCGCAGGCGCAATATTCCGCGCGAATGAAAATATATATATATACACCTCAGTCATTTCATTTTTATTTATACTTTTTAAACATTTCAAAGAATTTTCTTTTTTCAAATATTTATGAGTCATTATTTTTATTTTCATATTAAACATTTTTTAGTTAAAACATTTTCGCCCGAACGCTAACAACTTGTAACTCACTTAGCAGTACCTATTATTTAACACCATATATTTATTAACATTATTTTTTTTTACTTAATACTTTTTAAATTTATAAATTTTTAAAAATTGGTATGTAAGAAGAAAAAACCAGAGTGCTGAAATTGTTATAAACATTTTATTTTACGTTTAAAATAATTATTTTATTTAAAATTACATACCTTAAAGCATGTAAATCATAATCACATAGAAGGTGTTTTAACCTAAACCATTAGTATGCTTTTTTGTTTTACTTTGCTTTACTGCTTTAACTTTCTGCTTTGACTGCTTTAATTTCTGCTTTACCTGCTTTTAACTCACATACTTAGCATACCGTTAAAGCAGTAGGCAGTAAACAATAGAGGTGTTACCCTAACACCTAGGGGGGATTAGTATCGCTTTTGTTTTACTGCTTTTTACTGCTTTAACTTTCTGCTTTACTCTTTTAACTTTCTTTGTCACACATTTTAATTATTCTGCTTTAACTGTTTTATCTTTTCTGCTTTTCTGCTTTTACTTTCTGCTTTATGCTTTTAACTCAATCTTACTACCTTATAAGCAGTAAAGCGTAAACAATAGAGGTGTTTACCTAACACCAAAGGGATTAGTATGTTGTTTTAACTTGCTTTAGCTGCTTTAACTTTCTGCTTTACTTGCTTTAACTTTCTGCTTTAGTGCTTGATACTTTCCTGTTTTACTGCTTTTAACTCATTTGTTTTACTGTTTTAACTCATATATTTATTAACATTACGTTTTTTTATTTTGTTTTAATACTTTTTATTTTTATTCCTTTTTATTGTTATTTTTAATTCTTTTTATTTTTTTCTTTTTTATTTCTTTTATTTTATTTTTATTATTTTAATTTTATATCTGGTTTATCAGAACCATAATAATTACTCTGCAGATTCGCATCAATTAGTTTTATTTAATTGTTTATTATTTTTACTTTTTATTATTATTTTATTTTATTATTTTACTTTTATTATTATTTATTTTTATTAATTTTTTATTATTATACTTAGTGGTTTTTACTTTCATGCCTATTGTATTATTATTTAGAACAACCATAACACACACGTCACACGCACACATTCCTTACCTTAGACCACATTTTCAACTATGACACATACACCTTCACATGACACTTACATTCTACCCATAGACACTTACATTTACACTTACACACACACACACACACACCACAACCACACACACACACACAGTTTACTTACACTCACAAACAGATTTACTTACACACACACTCTCATTTACTTACGATTTACATTGCTTAAATCACACTCTGGAAACGAAATTAAATATTCACACATATCAGATATTTAACTTACACACAACGAATTCTGATTACACACAACAGATTTACTCTAACACACAGATTTTTACTTACGGTTCCTACACCCAGATTTACTTACAAACCACAGCCACACAACACACACAGCAACTCACTTTTACCACACTCACAACCCACACGCACCATCACTTACACACACCCCACCACGCACATTCAACTTACCTATAACCGTTAATTTATTAAAACTTTTATGTTTTAATTAAACACGTAGATTTATATACCTCATTCAAATATAACTAAAATTATTTCAAGTTTCTTAAAACTTTCTATAATCAATCAATCATTATCTTTGACAAAGAATTTATTTTAAACTCATTATAAGTTTGTTTATAATTTATAACTAACAAGTTTTTAAAATAACTTTTAGTAAATTTATTGAAAATTTTATTAAAAACATATTATTTACGTTCCCTTTAAGCTAATAATAGAAATCCAGTAAGAGTAGCCGTCCTACACCCCTTACACAAGCTATGCCACGTTTTTGGTTTCTTTTGACTTACTGCTTTCATGCATCTTTAGCGATGTAATAAGTATAAAAATAACGAAATCTTCTCTTGCTAACATAACATGTATTTATTAAATCATTTAGTTTTTATTTAAAATAACCATTATTCACTTACATTTATATCATTCGCTCGATGTTTACTAAAAATATTTCAAAGTTTTTTAATAATTTGGATTTTTCTTTATTAATATCTATGTACATTGACATCAACCGCACGGAAAACACACACCGCATCGTTTACAGGGATACCGAAACTGACGCTCTCTCTGTAAAATGGGTTGAAATAACTACTTTAGCCCCCTAAATTTAGGATATTCCGTTTTGGTAGCGCCCGGGGCGATTTTAGGCCTAATACGCAGGTCAATTATTTCAAACTGAACCTTTTCTGTAAAATGGGTGCAGTAACTACGTTAGGACCTAAATTTAGGCCTAAATTTAGGATTATAACCTTTTTGCTATACGGGCGATTTAGCTATCGCAGGTCAAAGGTAATTCCAGGTATATACAAGAATCTGAGAATCAATGTTATTATGTTATAAATATATTTCAAACTGAACATGCTGGATCGGTAAGATCCTCTGATCAGGCTAAGAGGAAATGTTTACCTTTCCTTGTGAGTGGCCGGAGTCTTCGCTTATCTCTTATGAACGCTCGTAATGTGAATATGATCGAGACATTAATTTTATCGCTTTTTGGTTTTTAAGGTATGAAAAAACCTGTTTTTTCATATCCTGAGCCCTACCTCTGATTGGTTGAAAATTATATTTGAGCAGTCGATGTTTTTAGATCCAAACTCATTTTAAAATCATACTCGTTTTGGCTGTTAAGCGGTGCACAAGTTTCTCTGATTTGTAATAAAAGTGTTCTTTTTTCACTAAGTGTAAATCATGTTTCACCTTAACAGGTATACCTCCATACAAGACATTGTCCAATGGGAAATCAAGATCCCCGTAGTGGGGTTTCATTCTTATATAAAAGAAAAGCCGATGGATTTTGTTTTTTGCAAGTGTGGCTACCCATCACCGAATGTTATAATACAAGCGTCAGTTTTCGTGAGGCCAATGAATTACTTTGTTATGTAATGCACACTGAAGAGTTGGCTACAGAATACTTTAAACCAAGGCTGCAGCTTTAAACTGACCGAAACAGTTTTATTCTGTTTACTATAAATGCATAAAAAATCTTTACTCTAAATGCATTTAAACATCAAAACATACATGCAAAGCCTTGGAAACTTAGACTTTAATGGGTAGTAATAATGAAACACGGCTGTATTTGAACTACTCATTTGGTTCTACATTTCAGCCTAACGCAGATGAAATATTTGTTAGAGGTACGTAGGCGAATGTTAATGCAGATGAATGAAGAACATATGTGTTTATCTATACGTAACCGTAATTCATTACATGTTCATAACAAGAATACTACGCATTTCAGAAAACCCTGATTGATGATCCTACAGCACATCATCGATCGCTTCCTAAGTTCCTAAGTTCTATAGAACTTCAGGAAGCGATTGATGAAACAATGGCAAAAAAGTATTTATGCAGAGTCGTTCAAAAAAAGTAATATACTATGATATGTTGAGCGGGAACTTTATTAACGGTATGTGTTATCTGAAAGGTATTACTGATGTAAACGAAACTATAATCATCGATAAATGATATAAATGATTGGCAAAATATTTGGCAAAGATTTAAAGAATTTTTAATATAAAGTAGGACGAAACATCATGTGTAAAATCTATGTAGAAGTATTATATTTTACACATGATGTTTTTAACTTGTAAATATTTTATACACGCCTGTATATATTTTAATGTTATCCTTATATGTATATATATATAATTACATTATATTATAGTATATTATATAATTATATATATTATATTATATATATATTAGTATATATATATAGTAAATATATATCATATATTATATATATTTTTTATATATATATATCATATTATAAATTTACTGTTAGTATGATTATTGAATTCATATATACTATTAGTAAAGTTTTTATTATTCCCTTATTTTTACTTTCTTGAATAATTTTTACATGTATGTTAAGAGTTTTAAAATAAACGAAACTTGGGGCTCAGGATATGAATAAACAACATTTTTTTTCATACCTTAAAACCAAACCCATAAAATAATTCTCGACCAATACCCATATACGAGGTCATTAGAGATAAGGATTAACTTCCGTCCACTCACAGAAGGGTAACATTTCCTTCTTACTGATCAAAGGATCTTCCGATCAGCATGTTTCGTTTGAAATATATTTATAAAAATAATAACATTAGATTCTCGATTCTTGTCAGTTTGAAATATACTTTGACCTGGTATTAGGCTTAAAATAGCGGTGTGATTAAAAAAAGGTTTATCCTAAATTTAGGCCTAAATTTAGGCCTAACGGAGTTATTGCACCACATTTTTACAGAAAAAGGTCAAGTTTGAATATATTTTGACCTTCAAAACGCCCTAAATCGCCCCGGGGTACAAAACGGATTATCCTAAATTTAGGGCTAAAGTAGTTTTCAAACCATTTTACAGAGAGAGGTAGTTTCGGATCTGTAACGAGTCGGGTTGTTGTGTTTTCTAGTGTTGGATTGTCAATGTACATAGATAATAATAAGAAATCCAAATTATTTCAAAACTTTGAAATATTTTTAGTTAAGATCGAGCGAATAATATAAATGTAAGTGATAATTGTTATTTTTTAAATTAAAATTAGAAAATGATTTTAAATAAAATACATGTTATGTTAGCAGAGAAGAACTTATTTTGTTTATTTTTTATAGCTTATTTCAAAACATCGCTAAAGATGATGTAAAGCAGTAAAGTCAAAAAAGTAGTGGCATAGTTTGGTGTAGAGGGGTGCTAGGGGCTGCTTTACTGATTTTCTGATTTATTGCTTAATATTTGCGTTAAAATATATGTTTTTTAATAAAATTTCATAAATTTTAACTAAAAAGTTTTATTTTTAAAAACTTGTTTAGTTTATAAAATATTTTTTAACAAAAGTAATAAGATTAAACAGTTAGATGAATAAAAACCTGAGATCCAAAATAATGATTTGATTTATTATAGAGTTTTAAGAACTTGTGAAAATAATTTTAGTTATATTTTGAATGAGTAATATAAATGTACCGTGTTTAATTTTAAACATAAAATGTTTTACAATAAATTTATACGTTATATTTGTGTAGAGTGAATGTTGCGTGTTGTGGGTGTGTAGTGAGTGTGCGTGGTGTGTGTGTGGGTGTGTAAGTGAAGTGGTGCGTGTGTGTGGGTGTGTGTGTGTGTGGTGGTGTGTAAGTATAGTAATTGTGTGTGACGTAAGTAATATCTGTGTGTGGTTAAAGTAAATCTGTGTGTGTGTAAGTAAACTCTGTTGTGTGTAAGGTAAATTGTTATGTGGTTATAGAGTAAATTCTGTGTGTTGAGTGTAAGTAATCTTTGAGTGTAGTAAATCTGCGTGTTGGTAGTAATCTGTGGTTGAGTGTAGTAAATCTGTGTGTGTTGTGTGTCGTGTGTGTGTGTGTGGTGTAGTGTAAATGTAAGTGTCCTCTTTCACTGGGTCCAAAATGTAGTGTCCATAGTGAACTGTGTGTACTGTGTCATAGTGAATTGTGTCTAAGTGTAGTGTGTGTGTGTGTGTGGTGTGTGTTATGTGTGTTGTGTTCTAAATAATATAACAATAGTAAACTAACTAAGTTATAAATATAAAATAATAAAATAAAATAATACTAAAAGTAAATAATAAACATCACAATATAATAAAAGCAAAATAATTAAAATACAAATAAAAGAATAAAAAGAATAAAAATTAAAAGTATAAAACAATAAATAATAATAAAAGTAAAAATAATACAAATATAAAAGAATAAAGAATAATAAAAAGAATAAATAAAATAAGACATAAAAATAAAAAGTATTAAAACAAACAATAAAAACGTAATGTTTAATAAATATATGAGTTAAACAGTAAACATATGAGTTAAGGGCAGTAAGACAGAATAAGTTAAAGGTAAAAGCAGAAAGTTAAAGACAGTAAAGCAGCAAGTTACAGGCATAAAGCAGTAAAAAAAAAGGCGTACTAATCCATAGGTGTTGGTAACACCTCTTATTGTTTTTACTGCTTTACTTGCTTTTAAGGTATGTAATGTATGTGCAGTTAAAGCAGTAAAGGCAGAAAGTTAAATGCAGTAGCAGAAAGTTTAAAGCAGTTAAGCCAAGAAAGTTAAAAGCTAGTAAAGCAGAAAGTAAGCAGTAAAGCAGTAAAGTTAACGTCAAGTAAAGCAGGTAAAAACAAAAGCTATACTATCGCCCTGGTGTTAGGTAACACCTCTATTGTTTTAACTGCTTTTTACTGCTTATTAAGGTATGTACATGTATGTGAGTGTAAAGCAGTATAGCAGAAAGTTAAAGCAGTAGCAGAAAGTTAAAGCAGTAAAGCAGTAAACAAAAGCATACTAATTAGGTGTAAGGTAACACCTCTATTCTTTAGTGACATAAATTGTTGAAAAAGTAAGGAATTTTAAAAAGATAAATATGTGAGTTAAAAGCATAGTAAAATCAAAATGTTTATTACATAAATAACACTAAGTTTTTTTTCTTTCTACATACAATTTTTTTTTTTAAAAAAAAATTTATAAATTAAAAAGTAATTAGTTAAAGAATAATGTAATTAATTAATGTGCTTAAATAATAGGTCTGTAAATGAGTTACAGTTTTAGGGTTTCGCGAAAATGGTTTTTTATACACATGTTTAGAAAACTCCAATAATTATTTCTTAAAGTTGAGGTAAATTGAAAGAAATTTCTTTGAATCAATTTTTATTAGAAATAAACAATTGTTAATAGTATATATTATTTTTTCATTTTCGGCGGATTTGCGCGGAAAGATAATTGCGGTCCTGCGGGCGCACGCGGCGGCGGGAACGCGGAATATTTGCGCCTGCGGGGCGGCACGCGGCGGGCGGGTCGCGGAAATATTGCGCCTGGGGCCGGAGCGCGGCGGGCGGGGACGCGGCGGGTCCGCACCTGCGGGTGCGGGGATTGGCTGTCCTTTGCGCGAGGGCTCAACGCTGAGCCCTGGTGGTTAGCTTGTGGACTAGGGGTGAAGACATTAATATTAATCTGTTCTTTAATCGGAGGGTAGAGTATGATCCATCAAAGGATGATTTCAATCAAAGATGATCATCAATATAGCGGTATCAAAGATAGACCGTCATCAAAGGTGAGTCAATACATAAGAATGAACGCTTCAACAGTTGTAGGCATCAAAGTTGAGGCATTAATGCTGAGCACATCAAAGTTGAGGCCATCAAAAGCTGAGGCATCAAGTTGAAGGGCATCAAAGTTGAGGCAACAAAGTTGAGGGCTCAAATATCAGTGCTGTGAGTGCTAAACGTTAAGTGTAATCTGTGTGTGGGTGTAAGTGTAAGTGTATACTGGTGAGTGTAACTGTCTATGGAGAGTGTAAGTGGTTATAAGTGTCATAGTGTTTTGTATAAGGTGTCAATAAGTGGATGTGTGTATAAGTGTTTTAGTGTATGTGTGAGTGTGTGCAGTAATATATATATATTATATAAGGGGCTATATATAAGTGATAGAAAAAAGACTAACTCATAGTATAAGTAAGCTTCTAGCAGCTGTAATTCACATTCGATTCCTCATCACCTTATAATAGGGGTAGAAACACCCCATATTAGGGCTATTCTGGGCTCAGGGAGGCTAGAAAAGGCTTGAAAAAAAAAAAGGGCACTCAGTTAGCAGCTATGTGGCAGCTCACTTGGCACTAATGTGCACTCCTTGAACACTCATGGCACTCTTGGCACTCATTGGCACTCACTTTGGCACTCATTGGCACTCACCTGGCACTCACCTGGCACTCATGTAATACTCATAGAACACTAATAATAATTCCCTAGGACTTCTTACGGGTGGTTGGAACCATCAAAGCATCAAGTAGGGGTGGGGTCAAAATTTGGCCCATGGTATAGTATGGCATGGTCCAAGGATGACATATCATGGTAAACAATTGTAAGACATCAAAAGGGTCTCAAGTCCCTAAAGGGAAGGACAAAAAAATTTTATCGTTGGGCTGGCCAAAATGACCCATGGAAGACCAAAGGGTTGGTCGTGTTTGTGTAGTGTGTATAAGTGTATGTGTCTATGGTAAATGTAAGTGGGTCATCGTGAATGTGTGTAATAAGTGGATGTGGCAATGTATTATAGTTGTAAGTGTGGTGTGTGTGTGTGTGTGTGATGTGTGTGTGCTGTGTTGTGTGTGTGTGTGTGTGGTGTGTGTGTGGTGTGTGTGGTGTGTAGTGTGCGCGCACGCACGTGTGTAAGGTGTTCAAGTAGGGGTTAGGTCCATCCATGCGTACAAGTTAGGAACGAAATATGTGTTGAGGGGTGGGGCACGAGTGGCCAGAAACTTGGCGTGGGTCCAAAAATGACCCATGGTATAATGGCAAGGTTAATGCCGAAATATCATGGTCCAAACAAGGTAAAGACATCAAAAAAGGGGCTTAGAACCCTTAAAGGTTAGCCAAAAATGTACGTGGGACAAATGGTCCACGTCGAAAACATTTAGGGGGAATACAATAGGGGTAAATATTACGTACAACGGTTGCTGACGCAACACCGTTTGGCGCAACGCTTCTTCGTAGGGTTGCAAAAAAATTTGGGTTTCCAAAAATCTAGGGTTGCCAAAAAATGGGGGTTCTCAAAATGAATATTTGGTCTCAAATTTGGAACCATTCGTTTGTCGATGTTCACAAATGAGAGTTCATAACAAAAAATTTAGGTGTTCTCAAAAAAATTTAGGGGTCTCTTCAACAAATTAGGGTTCTCAAGAAATAGGGTGGGGGGCAAAAATGACCCATGGAAGACATTTAAGGGTTGGGAGCGAAAAAGGTAAAGGCCGCAAAGGGTAAAGCTCAAAAAGGTGTAAAGCGCCAAAAAGGTAAAGGACACAATAAGGTCAAAGGCCCAAAAAGGTCACGGTCAGGTAAAAATTTGGGACCCAAAAAACGGTCTTAAAAGAGAATAAAAAAAAGGTCAGGCGCAAAAAGGTCTAAGGTCAGAAGGGCAGGTGGTAATCAAGGGTCATTTTTTCTGCCGGAATGCTTCTCCTAACTACTGCAAGTTACTCTTTCGAGTTATATTGAAACTTTACTAAATTTTCTCAAGATGGCGAAAGAGTCTCATCGGCATCATATGGTGGATATTACAAATTTAAAAGATCGTAGAGAATCATAGGAATGCGAACTCATCTATCTAAAAATAACACGAGTACGAATATTATGGACGTGTAAACGGGGACGTATAAACGGTGATATATTCTCTCAAGAAAGACTTATTCTAAACCCTCAGCTGGCTCTCGCATCAAGGTTAACTGATCTATAACACGTCAAATTTTGCCCTTTAATTGTTCGACAATCGTGTTTACGCCACAACTACAGCTTCCACCTATCTTTATTAAATGGATGCTTATCTTTAATGTAGTAAGTGAATTATGCTGCCCATTAAACATAATGGAAAATCGGAAATTCTTTTGGTGACCAATATACTGCAAAAATATCCACTGCAAGAGAATTTGAACTAAATCAATTTATTTACTTTACCCAAGGCTTATCGAGTTCTTAATATCCGGCTAACATCGTCATTGGCTGCTTACGCTTCGAAGGTACATAAATAGGTGAATTGTAAGAAACGATGCTTATTCTGGAAACAACATGGAGAGTCTGCCTTTAAATTTACCCATTTCGGGACTTAGAGGTATCAGTTTTCCGTGAATAGTCAACCATACTGTCGTGATTAGAGATGATATACGAGGGCTCACATTCTCAATGTTCCATTTTTATGATTTATTTGCCAATACTGTATCTCTTGCAGCGATATCGGTATATGGTGTTTGATACTCAGCCAGGATGGACTTATGCCTGAAAACAGTAAATTTATATTGCGTACGATCTCACAGCTGGATCTTTTCAGCTTGTAATGCTTATCAGTCTCAATATCCTAAGAAAGGAAACATTTAAGGACTGATCTCAAATTTCCTCCATCAAAGTTTACATCACTCAATCT